>JASAOG010000015.1:567500-780000 GCA_030265305.1 Biomphalaria pfeifferi | reverse complement strand
TGTCTGAATATTGATAATCAACGCTCAATGCAGGAGGTCCTGTTTGTCTGGTGTCTGAATATTAAATATCAGTGCCCAATGCAGGAGGTCCTGTTTGTCTGGTGTCTGAATATTGATCATCAACGCTCAATGCAGGAGGTCCTGTTTGTCTGGTGTCTGAATATTGTCAGCGTGAACGCAGTAGCATACATTCCTATATGTAGACAAAGCTATGAAAAAATATGATGGCAGCCTCTGGCGTATGTCTTGTTTGTACCTTCCTCATCATAGCAGTAAACAAAAACATTAATAATACCATATTCGAAAAGGAGAAAAGGACTCCTAATCTCCAATGGTCTTCTGAAGTAGCCTTCTGTGTAAATAGCAGGTAGTAAGGAGATAACAAAAGCCCTTTAGCCATTGTCCCAACCACTATGTCGTTTCGTATGCAGTGGTGACGGTCTTTTCCTGGTTAGAGTCAGTATATTGTAGGATTGCGAAGGACTGCCTCGTGAGGCCTAGTCGTTTTCGATAAATAATTAGTAGCAGGCAGTAATATATACAAGGTAGTCCCCGGGTTACGACGGTCTCGACTTACGTCGTTTCATGGTTACGATGCTGTTTACGACGGCTCAGGAGAGGAGTTATCTGCTGAGGACCTTATTCAACTGGAGAAGCAGATGATAGAGGAAGGGGAAGACATACCAGCTCCAGAATCCAAGAAATTTACAAGGCAGGGCTTGGCAGGAGGTTTTGTCCTGATAGAGGAAGGGTTGTCAAGGTTTGCGGCTGAGGATCCCAACATTGAGAGGTACACTAGGGTTGCCAGAGGAGTCATGGATTCCCTTGGGTGTTACAAGGAGATATTGAAGGAGAAGAAGATGGTCTTCTTCCAAAGTAACCTGCAGCAGTACTTCAAGAAGGTAGACATGCCTGCAACAGAGCCTGCAGCAGAGCCTCCAACAGATCCTGTACTTGTACCCTCTACCTCACCTGCCCCTCTTGACTCACCTGCCCCAGTATCTCCAGCAAGTTCTGTAGCTTCCTCCCAATAAGCTTGTTCTCTCTTTGGCATTATTATTTTTATTTATTACAGTACACTGTTTATTACTGTTACAGCACTTATAGTACTGTATAGTACAGTACAGTATTTCATTATTAAAATTACTTTTCTGCACAATATTTTACTGTTTTTATTGATAATTATGTATTAGAATAGGTGTATGGATAGGCTAAGTGTTTGCATTACAGTGCAGTACTGTTATTATGCTACAGTACTCTGTATGAATGTATGATCCGACTTACGTCGAAATTCGGTTTACGACGCCGCGAAGGAACGGAACAGCGTCGTAAGTCGACGTGTGTGTGTGTGTGTTTGTTATATTGTGCATGATATATTGTGTTGTTGTTTTTTCATGTTTTTAAGTCTTATGTGCTGTGTTTTTTTTCTGTTTACGAACACATCCTGTTCATTTCACCTCAGCCTCTATGATCATCGGGGGCTCTCACAAGGACACTCGACCATTTCCCTCTGGAATCCTCTTGGTCTCTGACATAGACACTGAGTCATTTCCCTCTAGTTTCTGGGATCTTCAGCCTTCAGGGTCTTTCACACGGAAACAGTCGACTCTCTCTGGAATACTTGGGTTGTCTCTCACAGATAGAAAGTTGAACAGTCCTTGATGTTTCCTGAGTATTTGTTACAAGTTTCTTGACCCCGGATATATCAGCTTGTAGGGAGATTTGTGCATGGTATGTTGGATACGTTATACTGCATAACTTATATGGTACATTTTATATAGTATATATTTTATTCTATATGCCATAGTGTGAAATTTATCTAACGCTTATTATATTGTATAGGTTGTATTGTATACATTACGTTGTATTTGTTAGTTGCAGATATTATGTTGTTAGATTTGTTTTGTTTTAATTGCAATGTTATTTTGTGTATTCTATGTTCCATAAGGTATGTTGTTTACGTTACATTGTGCATTTTTTTTTCAATGTTTTAAAGTACAATGATATTCATCTGTGTATTTTATGTTGTGTCTGCTCAGAGTCAGAATGACATCCACTAGGTTTGCTCTTTAAAAACAAAACAACAACTGCAATCAAAAGATCACAGAACCTAATGGACCAATTGGGTCCTGTCACGAATTGTATTGTGGTATTGTTATAGGTGGTGTTGAATACATCTCTTATACATCTTAATCATACATCTCACACACATAGCCTATATCTCATACACAAACATCTCTCACACACACATTATCTTACTCATTACACAAACACTAAAAAAGACACGTAATCAATAATAATTCTACTTAAAATTTTTTGTTGGGCCTCCCCCATTTTCAATATTTCCTTTCCCCCACCCGCCCATTATATCTTGAAATCAGTTCCTCTATCCTGCTCTATAACGGGCTCACATTGGAAGATAGTAAATGCATGCTAAAAAGTCCAAGGTATAATTCTATAGAACGAGATTCGGTAGCTGGGAAAAGTTTGTAGGTTTGTTAATAAGAATATTGCCATGAAATGTGCACATAAATAGATGACGTAATAGTGTTTAGTTTCAATTTAAAGTTGCACTCAACATGTACTGAACGTCCAATTGAAGTTGTACTAAACATGTACTGAACATCTAATGGAAGTTGTACTAAACATGTACTGAACGTGCAATTAAAGTTGTACTAAACATGTACTGAACGTGCAATTAAAGTTGTACTAAACATGTACTGAACGCCCAATGGAAGTTTTACTAAACATGTATTGAACGTCCAATTGAAGTTGTACTAAACATCTACTGAACATTGAATTGAAGTTGTACTAAACATCTACTGAACGTCCAATTGAAGTTGTACTAAACATGTACTGAACGTCCAATTGAAGTTGTACTAAACATGTACTGAACGTCCAATTAAAGTTGTACTCAACATATACTGAACGTCCAATTGAAGTTGTACTAAACATGTACTGAACGTCCAATTGAAGTTATACTAAACTTGTACTGAACGTCAAATAGAAGTTGTACTAAACATGTACTGAACGTCCAATAGAAGTTGTATTAAACATGTACTGAACGTCCAAAAGAAGTTATACTAAACATATACTGAACGTCCAATAGAAGTTGTACTAAACATGTACTGAACGTCCAATAGAAGTTGTATTAAACATGTACTGAACGTCCAATTGAAGTTATACTAAACATATACTGAACGTCCAATTGAAGTTGTATTAAACATGTACTGAACGTCCAATTGAAGTTATACTAAACATATACTGAACGTCCAATTGAAGATGTACTAAACATGTACTGAACGTCCAATTGAAGATGTACTAAACATGTACTGAACGTCCAATAGAAGTTGTATTAAACATGTACTGAACGTCCAATTGAAGTTATACTAAACATATACTGAACGTCCAATTGAAGTTATACTAAACATATACTGAACGTCCAATTGAAGTTATACTAAACATATACTGAACGTCCAATTGAAGATGTACTAAACATGTACTGAACGTCCAATTGAAGATGTACTAAACATGTACTGAACGTCCAATTGAAGATGTACTAAACATGTACTGAACGTCCAATTGAAGATGTACTAAACATGTACTGAACGTCCAATAGAAGTTGTATTAAACATGTACTGAACGTCCAATTGAAGTTATACTAAACATATACTGAACGTCCAATTGAAGTTTTACTAAACATATACTGAACGTCCAATTGAAGTTATACTAAACATATACTGAACGTCCAATTGAAGATGTACTAAACATGTACTGAACGTCCAATTGAAGATGTACTAAACATGTACTGAACGTCCAATTGAAGATGTACTAAACATGTACTGAACGTCCAATAGAAGTTGTATTAAACATGTACTGAACGTCCAATTGAAGTTATACTAAACATATACTGAACGTCCAATTGAAGATGTACTAAACATGTACTGAACGTCCAATTGAAGATGTACTAAACATGTACTGAACGTCCAATTGAAGATGTACTAAACATGTACTGAACGTCCAATTGAAGATGTACTAAACATGTACTGAACGTCCAATAGAAGTTGTATTAAACATGTACTGAACGTCCAATTGAAGTTATACTAAACATATACTGAACGTCCAATTGAAGTTTTACTAAACATATACTGAACGTCCAATTGAAGTTATACTAAACATATACTGAACGTCCAATTGAAGATGTACTAAACATGTACTGAACGTCCAATTGAAGATGTACTAAACATGTACTGAACGTCCAATTGAAGATGTACTAAACATGTACTGAACGTCCAATAGAAGTTGTATTAAACATGTACTGAACGTCCAATTGAAGTTATACTAAACATATACTGAACGTCCAATTGAAGTTTTACTAAACATATACTGAACGTCCAATTGAAGTTATACTAAACATATACTGAACGTCCAATTGAAGATGTACTAAACATGTACTGAACGTCCAATTGAAGATGTACTAAACATGTACTGAACGTCCAATTGAAGATGTACCTGTGGAATTCGAAAGCAAAGACGTCAAGAACTTGGAATCAGTTTTCAATACCTCCAGTTCACCATTTAGTGCAGAAGCTGATTCCGCTCCTGAGGACATAATTCCAAGCAAAGTACATGTATAACCTGAAATAGAAGTTCCAGTCAGTTCATCTGCAAGAGTTTTTATGTGTCCTAGAAGTTATATTTCCACACTTTAAAAAACTTTGTTGCTAAACCTTCACACTAATTGGGTCCACATACATCGGTAATAATGTTGTTTTTTTTAAATAATCAAATGTAAGAACAGGTCGATACTGACTGACTAATTTGACAGCAGGATAATAACTACTAAGCTAGTTCCACAGTTCCGGAACATAATGCACGGGTGTAAACTGTTCATTGAGTATAACTGTAAATTTGTGAAATGTGATGGGAAAATCCACAATGATAATATTTTTTACAAAATATTCTTTAAATTTGAAATTACTAACTCTTGTTGTAATTCCTCAAATATGAATATGAAGAATGAAATGAAAATGTGAAGCACAGTATACATGTAAATTAAAAGACATTATATGATCAGTTGGCTAGTGTATTTTTCGAAGTTATAAGTTATATATAAATGCGCCCCCCCCCCCTCCATTCTAACATTTTTTAATGAGGCCCTTGATGTTAAAAATCATCTGCCTTATAGATCACAATGTCTTAAAAAGAGGAACTTAACTCTATATCCAGCACGTTCATTCTTTGGGTCGTCTTTAGTTGTACATTGTGTTTTAGTCCAGTGGCGTAGCTACCAATGTGCGAGTGGTGCGGGCCGCACAGGGCACCAAGTGGAGAGGGGCCACCAAAATTACCCCAGTGTGTATTAATTTCCTATTTCCGTGAGCTTTTCAGTAAAAACGACTAAGTGTATGGACACGAGCAAACATAAACGACTGTATTTTAAACATGAACTAACGATTTATAAACTAGTCATTTTGCTATTTTTGTTTCATCGCCTTGACTATTTCTTCCATACAATGTAAGCTATAGAACAGTTTGAATCTAATTGACTAGATTTATTTCGGACACACGGTACATGTTGTTACTACACAGATCAATGCTCTGTAATATAAAGAAGAAGAAGATAGGCCAACCTTTTTTTACTTCATTGTTTAGTCCATTGGTTTAATCTAGATATAGAGTTTACAAATATATTTATAAACTCTAGCTGTAAACAATTGTCTTAGTTTATCATTTCTTTATGATTCTTTATAGTTTAATTTTGGAACTAATTCTATTGTAATGTCAATATTTTTAAATAAGCTAACCTTTGTTTTCTACGAGTTTTTTAAAATAACTAGTTAATTGTAATACTGTAACGTAAACAAAATGATAACAGTGCTCATGACTGACTAGTCTGGCTGGCGCCTCAAAACCCTTTTGAAGCTCAGACGGAGAAATCGACATTTCTGGTTCTGTCCGGTCTGGGTAGACTATAAGGGCCTCATACCCAGATCTATTGGGGTCCCTCATTACCGACCCATCGGTATAACAGACAATGGCATCTGATGGGTAGGACTTTACTGTATCTGATGCCAAGTTTTGGAGTATGGCAGGTGTTAATCGCCTCTTGGTGGCTCCCTTTTGCCCTATAAGGGACATGTTTATTTGTGGGGCCGGCATCTCCTCCACGTAGGGCAAGTACTAATTCTTCTGATGGGAATTCTATCAGTGGAGAGCCCAGCTTATTTTGACAAATTGGCCGCAATGTGGAGGAACGATCGCATTTTTATGCGGCTCCTTTCTCTCCACTGTTGCACTAATATGTAGGTGGGTAGCCTAGAGTCGCTCCTTTTGTAGCGCTCGTAGGCCGTAAGTACCGCCCTCTCCCTCCTTTAATGTAAAGGGGCCACGTTTGTTAACATTTCAGCAGCGTTTGTTGGACTTGTCCGAAAGGTGCCACAAATGAACCTTAGTGTCTGTGATTGTACTCGGTCGAGTGATTCGAGGGCAGTTTTACTAGCATATACTTGAACTGTATAGCTGTACTCAATTTGTGATCTGACTGCCCCTAAGTACAATGTGCGTAGCATGTAAGCTTTGGCACCCCACTTTGTGCTGGCCAGCTTTCTTAGTAACGCTAACTTCTCCGAGGCTTTTCTTTCAACTTCCTGGACGTGCTAGAACATTGACAACTTTCTATCCAGGGTTACCCCTAGATATTTTGGCGTGCTTTCACGTTGGAGTCGCAGCCCACCGAGTTGAAGAAGCCTTAAGAATGTCGATCCCTAGGCTGAACAGGGACCAGGTCGTTTTGGCAACGTTTATCTGAATCTGTCATTTGTCGCAATACGAGGAGATGGTTTGGAGGTCTGCTTGTAATGCCGCCTGTATTTGGTCGGCTTTCTTCCCGTTTGACCAGAGGACAATGTCATCTGCATAAAGCAGTTTCTTTGACCGCAGCGAGGTGCGTTTCTTAAATTTCTTAAGTCTAAAGAAGCATCGAGACAATTTCAAGTCACATCATTGCCAGAGTCCACCGACTATAGGCGAGCTGTTATTGGGTATGAATTAACTGAACAATTAAAAGCAACAAAGCAAGATCAGACGGTTATCATTGAATCCAGAAAAAAATGATGAGGCCGACATCCTGAATGATGAAAAAGAAGAAAATACTTCAATACCGCAGGTTCTAGAGACTAAAGGACAGTACACAAGCATGTCTTTAGTATACTCCTCAAAAATTCATACTGAAGAAGCTGAACCATCAGACAGTGTAAACAATACAGAAAGCAGGATAATGAACTCTAGACTGAACGACATTGGAGATTGGCCTGATGTCATCACAGATAATATTCCCATACACCTTGTCACTCAAGGTTCTGAAACAGTTCAGCGTATGGACAGTCAATTCAGAGAGGCGTATAAACATCAAGAATAAGCAAAAGGAAAGGCTAGAAAGCTTTCAAAGGCTTGGTTTTTCCGGCAAATGTCAAACGGCGAGAAAGTTCTTAGAAAGTGGATGTGTTATTCGCCAAAAAAAAAAAAAAGAATCCTTATTTTGCTTCCCCTGCACACTCTTCTCAACAAGATCAAGTACCAAATCTTCATTTAAATCCAAACATGGATTCAATGAGTGGTGGAGGTTATCCCCGAAAACAGAAAAACATGAGACCAGCAGAGCTCACATTTAGTCATCGGTTGCTTGGAGGAAACTTGTAGTTCGCCGGAGAGTAGGGAACAATATTGATAACAAGGCCCAAGATTTGATTATACAAGAGATGAAAACCTGGAGAGTTAGTAAAATTACTATCAAAGTACGATCCAATCTTGAGGGAGCATGTGATTGTTGTAAACTCTTAGCCTATGACTTTGACATGGATACATTGCGTATGCAATACTTCAAGAACACCAGGGATGCATTAGAAATAAGAAATATTTAATAAAGAAATAGGAATAAATTATAACTGTAGATAACGCCAACCAAAAGCTGAATTCCTAAAATATACATTAACTATCAGAACTGCCTTATAATGGCTCCTACTATGCTATCACAAAACTCCGGTCCCCTGTCAACAATAACAAAACTTCAAGCGCTGTCACTCTGTCCCCACCAATGGACCAATGAAAAAATAGTAAAAATAATAAATAAACATAGAATGCTTTAAGTCTTACAACCAAGGTTCTATGACGTACCGTTTACAATATTATATACAAAACATAATCACCACATTCCCCCCTTATCAAAATAAGCTATTAATATAACTTATTAATAGCGTTCAAAGTTACTCGCTTAGAATTTAGTATCAGGTAAAAAACGAGTGCACACACAAAATTACACAGATGCACAGATGCACAGATACACAGATGCACTCTACCCTCAATCGCATTTAACAAAACCAAATTGGAAAAAGAAAAATGACAGAATCACACAAAGATTACATGTTAACATCTCAATTAGTTTACATTTCTACATTTCCCAAAAAAATCCCTTTGTTACAATATCAACAATATTCTCTACAACATCAGCAAATAACTAATATAGGAGAAAAAAAAAGAAAAAAAATATATTTTTTTTAAATTAACAATTCGCATTGTTAACTTAATCAAATCAAAATCCAGTACTCAAGTATGATACCAATAGGAGACTTGCTTCACTACTTTGTGAATTTTTTACAACAGGAAAAACATTTCAACTCTCAACAGACTTAATTATACAGATACTACACTTCTAATTGAAATCAATAGGGTTGTCGATAGGACTGGTGGCAATTTAAGAGAAAAGAATTAGCACATTCATTTCTTTACATTTAACATTAGAGTAGAATAATTATAAAACAGAACATTTAGTCTATAGTTAGGTCGCCTCTGAGTACATTGAACAATTCAAGAACTTCAACATCTTTCTCGATACCACTGACTTCACATGCTTAAAGCCAGTGGAATATGTCTTATGCAGTTTTTTCTAAGGTGCCCCACTATGAGGCTCAATAACGAAAGTCGATGCGTAACAGTCTCACCATTTCTACAATGTGGGGTCAGCCCTCACACCGTTCTTTTAGTTCCTTAACTATAAGGTCTCACTATTTTCCAACCTTGACAGAGTGTCTGCGATGACGTTGTCTACCCCTGCCACGTGTTTTACGTCAAATTGAAAGTCAGACAGTTTTAATGCCCAACGGGCCATTCTTCCATTGTTTAATTTGCGACCGTTCAGCGCTTTGAGAGGTGCATGGTCAGTTTGGAGAATGCCTAATAGATATCTAGCAAGTTTAGAGGTGGCCCAGACGATGGCTAGGCATTCTCTTTCTACAACTGCATATCGTTGCTCAGTGTCCGTCAGCTTACGACTGACGTAACAGACGGGATGGAGATTGCCTTCATGTTCCTGCAGTAAGCACGCTCCAATCCCCGTAGACGACGCATCGGTTGCTAAGGTAAATGTCTTTGACAGGTCTGGTAGTTGTAAGATAGGTTCCGCTTGGAATACTTGTTTTATTGCTTGCACAGCTTGCTCGCAATGTTGGTCCCACTCAGTTTTCCTCTGTGTGTTACTCTGCCTACGTTCCGTTTTACTGTTCTTGGTTTTTGTCAAATCTGTCAAGGGTGTGATCATTTCTGCACAGTTAGGAATGTATTTCCTGTAGAAGTTAACCAAACCAAATTATCTCTTATCGTCCTTTACGTTCTTTGGAGTCTCAATTTCTAGGATTCGTTGTACGGTGTGTCCCTTTGGTTTTAACTGTCCATATCTTATGTCATGGCATATTGGAGGATCACGCTATAAAACAAATCATACAGCAAGTAAAACAAGTCAAATATTTCTCTATTATTTTTTACAGTACACCTGACATCTCAAAGCTGGATCAAACTTCCCAAATTTTACGGTGCGTTGTCATGGATAATGACGGGGTGAAGGTTCGTTAGTCTTTTGTTGATTTCATCGACACAAAGGACAAGCATGCTTCTGGAATCGCTGAGATGATTCTAGAGAAACTACGTTCGAATGGCTTAGACATAATGGACTGCAGGGGTCAAGGCTATGATAATGCTGCGGTCATGAAAGGTCAAAACTACGGTGTTCAAAAACATATTCTAGAAGCCACTATTCAATGCCAGCTCAAACCTTTCTCTTAATTTAGCAGAAATTCGAGCTGCTGAAGCTGAAGTCAATTCGGTAACATTTTTTGGTACACTGGACCGTTCACACTCCTTTTTCTCAACTTCAACACACCGCTGGGATATCCTCATCAAAATAACCGGAACTAGCCTTAAACGTTTAGTTGAGACCCGCTGGAGTGCCAGAGGAGAAGCCTTCAAGCTGGTTAGGGATAAATTTTCTAAAATTATAGAAACTCTGGAGACATTAACTAGCAGAGATGAATATTCATCGACTAGATCTGAAGCAGGTGGATTATTAGTTGCTATTGAGTCTTTTAATTTTCTCACCTATCTTGAATTTTGGGCTCCTGTATTAACTGAAATTAATGATGTGCAAGTCTACCTTCGAAAACAAGGATTGTCTATTAGAGACTGCTCACTCAAACTAAAAACATTAGAGACATTTTTAAGTAGTAATCGAGAGGGCATCGCTGAAGTCAGCATTACCTTTGCCGAAAGCGTGTGCTCAGATCTGAGAATCAGTACAGAACCTCAAAAACGTATTGGCCATAAGAAAAAGATACCTGGTGAGAAAAGTGACTACTCTGTACTTACAAAGAAGAGCTACGAAGGGTTCAAGAAATAATCTCCCGATTCGAGCAACTTCATGATGTAACAGATAGATATGAATTTTAGCTGCCTTCCCAGCTATTAAATCCACAGGTCAAAATCATCTCGATAGTACTCCTAGCGACATTGATAAAAACGAATTTCTGCTGGAGCGAAAGACGATACAACGGTTTATCACAGTATCATCAGAAGTTTCCGCACTTCCAAAACAAGGACCTGTTGAGCTCTTGAATTTTATAAAAAAAATCATCAGCTAGATGATTTAGTCCCGAATATCGTCATTATGATTCGCATATTTTTTACTATTGCGGTAAGCGTCGCTACATGCGAGAGAAGTTTTTCCAAACTTAAACTGATCAAGAATTACTTGCGATCAACGATGACAAATTTACGACTCACTAATTTGGCCATTTTGTCCATTGAACAAGAGCTGGTGGAAAAAATTGATTTCTATAAATTATTGATACTTTTGCCAGCAAGAAAGCGCGTAAAATTCATTTGTAGTAAGTTTATGTAAAAGTGATTTTTTTTGAAGTAACAATATTTGATTAATGAATACATATTATTTTAAACAAAAAAGTAAGGTGTTGCAATGTTATTAATTTCTTAGTTGTTTTTTTTTGGGGGGGGGGGCGGCATCAAGATGAGGTACCGCACCAGGCATCATATACTCTAGCTACGCCACTGGTTTTAGTCCAATATCTTCAGTTGTACATCGTGTTTCAGTCCAATAGCTTTAGTCGTACATTGTGTTATAGTCCAATAGCTTTAGTTGTAGGCCTACATTGTGTTTTAGTCCAATAGCTTTAGTCGTACATCGTGTTTTAGTCCAATAGCTTCAGTTGTACATTGTGTTTTAGTCCAATAGCTTTAGTCGTACATCATGTTTTAGTCCAATATTTTTTAGTTGTAAATCGTGTTTTAGTCCAATATTTTTAGTTGTACATCGTGTTTTAGTCCAATATCTTTAGTTGTGCATCGTGTTTTAGTCCAATATCTTTAGTCGTACATCATGTTTTAGTCCAATATCTTTAGTCGTACATCATGTTTTAGTCCAATATTTTTTAGTTGTAAATCGTGTTTTAGTCCAATATTTTTAGTTGTACATCGTGTTTTAGTCCAATATCTTTAGTTGTGCATCGTGTTTTAGTCCAATATCTTTAGTTGTACATCGTGTTTTAGTCCAATATCTTTAGTCGTACATCATGTTTTAGTCCAATATTTTTTAGTTGTAAATCGTGTTTTAGTCCAATATTTTTTGTTGTACATCGTGTTTTAGTCCAATATCTTTAGTTGTACATCGTGTTTTAGTCCAATATCTTTAGTTGTACATCATCGTGTTTTAGTCCAATATCTTTAGTTGTACATCAAGTTTTAGTCCAATATCTTTAGTTGTACATCATGTTTTAGTCCAATATCTTTAGTTGTACATCAAGTTTTAGTCCAATATCTTTAGTTGTACATCATGTTTTAGTCCAATAGCTTTAGTTGTACATCGTGTTCTTGTCCAATATCTTCAGTTGTACTTTGTGTTTTAGTCCAATATCTTCAGTGGGAACTCAATTTATTTTGTTATGTCATTTTACTATTTATTTATTTATTCTACTAATGAAGTTTGCCCAATTAAATTGTTACAATTTCTAAATGAAATTTGTGCTCAGAGAATTTTGATCAAAACAACAGTTCCGCGTCACGCCTGAGTGGACGAGATCCAGATCTAGACTTACCTGAAAGTGAAACCACACAGCACCAGCCTTAACAATGTGTTATTATTCACTAAGTATTATTCACTAAGTATTATTTACTAAGTATTATTATTCACTAAGTATTATTATTCACTAAGTATTGTTCACTAAGTATTATTATTCAATGTTTCTCATTAACTGTTCTAATGAGAAGAAAGAAATGTAGAGCTATAATGTATTATCTTAGCATATAAATTACTTTGCAAGATGTTCAAATGGGTCGCCATCATGGGCGTGTTTAGACTCTTAGACACTTCTCTGTGTGAAGAATGGTTTTAAAAAAAAAAAAGAAGCTTGGTGTCAAGACTGATATCATTGAAGTTTTGTATATTTTATTTTTTTTTTAAAACTCGTAACGTTAACGGATATAGTTTGTTTTTTTTAAGTATTGATTACAAATGTGTCTAGTTTTAATCTAGTCTTAGAGACTCTTGAATGCCTTCATTTATTATAAAAAATGATGGAAGGATTCAAACTCGATATATTTGGTTCAACTTTCTGGCGATTGATCACTTCGATACGAAGTATTATTAGAGATTACGTACACGAGTTTCTGATCATGTTGTTCCAGGCACATCCTTTACTCTTGGAACAAATGGAACAATACTTGCATAGAGTTAAGTCTTAGTCTCTGTAGGTAATCAAGCATAGAGTTAAGTCTTAGTCTCTGTAGGTAATCAAGCATAGAGTTAAGTCTTAGTCTCTGTAGGTAATCAAGCATAGAGTTAAGTCTTAGTCTCTGTAGGTAATCAAGCATAGAGTTAAGTCTTAGTCTATGTAGGTAATCAAGCATAGAGTTAAGTCTTAGTCTCTGTAGGTAATCAAGCATAGAGTTAAGTCAAGTCTTAGTTTCTGTAGGTAATGACGTTTTACTCGTTTAGTGATATCTAAATGGATTGTATCATTATAATAAAATGTCTATGTCATCGAAGTCTGTCATATTTCAGTCCTAAAGGTTTTTGAGCCAAAGTTTTCCAATGTCTTGAACTGTATTTTAGGCTTTAATTTTAAAGTAAGGGAAGTAACCTCCTATATTTCAGTTTTTAAGCATCAAGCCTTCACAAACTATTAAGGGGAAGGAAGTCTATTCAGAACCATACAGCATTATTTACATTGTAACCTCCCTTATCAAAAAAAAAATAATAAAAGTCATTTCCTGCGTTTAGATAAGGTTCTGTAGATTACCGTATAAATATGTTTCGGTTTGTTTCCAATTCCATTATAATGAAACACTACTTTTAACAGAGTTGAACTTCATATATACATTTGCAGTATGTCATTTTGATGCAAAAGGTTATACATTTCTCATTATTCTTCAAAAAACACAACACGCTTTACAGAAATTATTAAAGTAGCAGATATATTTTAAACAATTCAGCTAAAAAAGATTTCTTTCAGACAGTTTTGCTGATGGACGTTTCAAGATTAGTCTCCCCTGTATCTCATGATTTCATACATTGTGAATGGCATATATATGTATCAAGACTGAGAAGGCATCTATAGACAACAATACGTTAATCTTGAAGAAGCTGGGCAGTACCTGAATATTTTACAATCCATTTACCACTGGGACTTCCAAGAATCTACCAATCGCTGAGCCTTCAGATGTTTCGTACCATCTGCGTGCCTGTGGTGTCAAGTGAAAAAATGCTTTTTCAAAAGTGAAGCTCATGCAGAACTCTGTGTGATTGACACAGTGACAGGCACCAGACTTTCAGACCTGTCTTTTCTGTCTAGTGAAAGCGAAATACTAGACGCTATTGGCTTTGATGAAGTTATGAATAAGATTGCGAAACTGAAATTCAATACAGGAAAGTTTTAATTGTGCGATTTATTGGTTCTTTTACGCTTTAAAATATTGAGATTTTAAACATTTTTTGTAAATTTTTGCACCTTTTAGTGTATTTTACGAAAGTTTGAAGTGTTTCATTCTTTACAAATAGGCCTCTATCATGGCGGTATAATGTAGAACCGTTTATCTTATCTTATATAATACAGACATTACTTCAAAAAAGAAGATGATTACGTCCTACGCGTCATGCATTCAGTCGTGCATATTAACCAATGACTTTATGATTCCGTTAGAAGCGTTTTAACGTCGTATCTAAGAGATTTTGTTGATGAGTGTTAATTTTTAACCTCACATTTTAATACCTGTAATAACTATAAACAACAAACTTTAAAAATAAAATGGACAATCATTTTAGAGTTGTCTAACCATCAATGACTTATTGTAATTAGCTCAACGGGCTATTATGGTTCAACATCAGAATAAACCAGTATGAAATTAATAAAAAATTTTTGGAGTGGGGGGGGGGGGGGGATGACACCATAAGATGACCTCACCGGGAGACTTATTTTACCCAAGTGACGCCACTAGTTTAAAGACAAACGCATCATTTCTTTAGAACAAACAAATGCATGAACTAACAAGATCAACACATTTCATTATTTTCTGTAAAATCTAGAGTATCTTTTTGCATTTATCAAATTCTAGCATAAATACATGCAGGAGCAGGGCCGGCCTTAGAAATTGCGAGGCCCCTCTTCTATTTTTTTTTTTAACAATAACAAGTATAATTATTAATGAAGGCCTGCCCTGAGCAGGATAGTGTGGTTAAACCCACTTACACACCCACACACATTGTTTCTATAAAACTGTTCAGCGGTTAATCCTTCACCTCTATTGTTCTGTTAACGTCAGTGATTACACGCGCCTTCAATGGTAGCTTTAAAACAGCTGTTGTCCGCAAAACGATATTGTGTTTGTGACAAACATGTTGTAAACTCTCACAAAATTAACTCAGCTGATCAGATCTCTAGTGTGTGTACAAATGTCGAGATGGGCTGCTTGCCTGTGTGATTTATAGAGAAATGTAAATAAAAAATAAAAAAACAAATAGGAAATTTGCTGGACCACGACTGTAAGAAAAAAAAAAGAAAACATTGTGGGGCCATCGTCATCGTGTTGACAGTCTACCATCTTGTAGATTAGGTGGTAATGGAGTCCAATAGCTAATATGTAGGCGCAGCTGGTTTGTGTAGATAGATTTGATTTTATTTGTTTTTTGACAGTCTAAAGGTCAAGTGTCATGTACAAATTATAATTATTTTACAGGTACCATTACAAAGCAGTGAGGTGGTCGAGTTCAAAGACCCGGGCTTCTTGGATCAAGGGGTCAGTAGTTCGAATCCCAAAGAAGAATTGGATTTCGTGCTTCTGAATTATTTTTTTTTGACGTCCGAGTGTTATGAAGTGTGTGTGGGTGTTTCTATGGTGACGGTGGGAAGATGATCGCGATTGGTAGTGAATGATGCAAGATAGGTGGCATTGTCATCTCCAGAACGTGAGACTGAAAGGTTAAGTCACTGTAATGAGTTAAAGTCTACCATCACAAGTTGAGCTTGACTATATCATAATCAAATTAATATTTAAACTATTCACAAAAGGAGTTGTTCATGTCCATTCAAGTTAAGATGTCTTACGGCTACAGGGATTTAGTTGTCTACCAGCAGTTTGGTGTCAACGACCGTCCACAACACCGTGAGTCCAGCCGAGACCAATCATCATAGAAGACCTGAACACTGACCTGCAACGTCGCAACCTGTGGGCAGTGAGACCAATAGCCACTACCCACAGGCTGCTACGTCGCAGATCAATGTTGAGGCTTACTGTAACGATTGGTCTCGGTCCACCCAACTCTAATGGGTAGCTCTCCTACTATTGATTTAGGCCATTAAAGGCGGTTGGTGATATTGCTGACCACGTGACACCCTCGTTATATTTCAGAGAACAGGGAAAATACTGAGGGTTAGATATTGTGTCTTCTTCTACATTCGGAGGGTTCAGCCTGATTCAGAGAGCTTCAGACAGCAATATCTGAGACGAACTGCGCAGTGGTGTCCAGATCAAGCAGTTCTCCGTACAGTTTGCATTCTAAAGAAGTGTTCTGGAGCCAGTATTTTATTTTGAATTCTCTGGTGACAGTTCACCTGGGCATCTTTCATTAGTTCCAATTCTGATCCTTCGGACTATGTCTCATTATATTGTGCAATGTATGGAGGCGAAAAATTATACCGGATCATTTTTCTTGGAGTTCCAATCTTTCAACTATATTATCTATATATATATATAATTCTCTTCTTCGCTCAAGAGTTTGGACGAGAAGAAGTAAAAGAAAGAGGATAGAGTTATCCCACGAACTTTACGAGCCTTACTTGTAGCTAAGACATACAGTATATCATAAAAATTATATTTCCTACATAGATCACGCTCAATAGCAAGAATTAACAAATGTTTCAATCTATCTAAGAGAATTGTTGAACTAAATTAATTCGTCATTAGTTTGAAACGCAAGAAGCTTTTTTCACCAGATTCCAAATTTTTTTTTTATCGCGCGTAGCATTGGCATTTTTCTTATTGAAAGACACCCCAAAATGACATTTTGTGTCTATATATTTCGGGAGATTCGTATGAGATTTTTAAAGATTTTAATAATTTCCGGATATTTCCAGGACTTTTCGTATATTTTGCACTTTCAGGAGATTTTCAGGAGCTTCTGGTACATTGACAGGAGGCCGCGGGAAATCTGTTATAAATTATACAATGGTTTAATTTAATCATTTATACACCTACAATTAGCGCGGGTCCTATGAAAGTGCGGGGCCCACTGCGGTCGCATAAGTGCGGAGCCCACTGCGGTCACCTAAGGCCGGCCCTGCAAAATAGCGGCGTATGCTACGCCGCAGGTCGACTAGTACTCTATAATAAACTTTATTCACCAATCATAAACAAACACCCCTGAGTCACGCGCTGTTCTATACAACTTACGACCTAATTGGAATCATACACGGATATCACTTGACCGCAATTTTCGTTGTTTTATCCATGGATATCACGTGACCGTTCATTTTGGTGAATGAGGTCCATTTTCTTCACCTCTTGCGGACATAGTGCTATTTTGACTGGTTGCCCATTCTTCGATATTGTCAGAGTTTTCCATTCCGTCTTTTTGATTTGTGAGCTGGGACAGTTTCCTTCATTAAACACAAATTACTAAAAGTGCTATTCTTATCTGTTTGTTTGTGGTCATGTGATATGGTCATGTGGTCTGGTGTGACTGCTTTTCTTTCTTATCAGAGGTCAAGCTTTGGAATCCCGGTGAAGGCTGGAACTTATTCATATTTTCTTTTTGAAAAAAAAAAGGGAGGGGGGATTAAGGACACAGTCCATCAATCTATTAAGGCAGTTATGTTCCAACCAAAGCCCGCGAGCTATTTCTTTCCGGGCCGTCTCGCGGTGCCATCCGGCGTTTCGAGACACCTGCCTTTGGACGTTTGTGCACCACTGTCTTAGGAGTACCCGAAAGTTGTTTTTGCCGCGTTACATTACTGCTAAACATGGCTTCGAAAAAAAAACAACTACATAGTTTGCCCAAAAAACTGCAAAGTCTGTTGTCCTTGTGTGCGTGTGAAGTGGTGGAGCAAACTGCAGACTAAGTGTTTGTATTTGATGGTGATGATCTGCAGCTTGCATACGGACAGCTGACAATAAGATCTGTCAATGAAAGTAATTGAGTTAACAAACAGTAAACCAATCAAAAACATCTTCGAATCATCCTGCTTCTGGTAGTTTGTATGAACAAACTGTATGTAGTGTTTTAATATAAGATAAGAGAGAGAGAGAGGCCGACGAGGAAACGAAAGATAAGAGAGAGAAGGAAGGAGATGATGAGGAGAGAGAGGCGACAGACGAGGGAGAGGAAGAGGTGAAGGACAAAAGAGAGACAAAAGAGAGACAAAAGAGAGACAAAGAGAGATGAGTGAGCGGGTTATCGGTGAGAAATAGAGATGGGGAACAAACATTTCCAGAATTTTTTTCGATCTAAAGTTGACAGACCAACAGACAGAAGACACAAAACTAATAGCGGCTTTTCAACATACGGAGGCCCAAGTTCGGAAGACAATGCTTAACCACTCAGCCACTTCTCCCCCTTCTATCTAGATCTAAACTAAAAGAGTTCCATTCACTGCTGGATTGACTTGAGAAGATAAAAAAAAACGTTGCACCAGAACTTTGCAAAATCTAAAATGTTATTACATCGGATTTTCAATACCTTTCTTTTTTTTTTCGCTCTAAATGTCAGAGACGGACGGACAGACAAATCACACTAACCTAATAACGACTTTTACCCTTTCGGGGTCCACTAGATAAAAACTTACAGAAAAAATCCTTTACCGCTGAAGCACGTAAGCGACAAATCGACTTTAATATCGATTTCTCATGGCATCAAAAAGACATTAGAGATTACACACCCTAATGTTCAAGGAACCCTGTTTTCGTTTGGCCAAGAACATCATTACCGTGTTATCCAAACGCATTTGTTTCCGTTTTTTTTAGACGTGGAGGACTATACGATGTTTATATTTCGACTGATCAGCCACCGTTAAAATGCTGGTATTCACACGTCTGATTAAATACGGTCTAAGAGCTAAGACCTTTAATCTATCAGCAGAGAGACAGTGTGTGCGTGATGGTAATATTAGACTCAAAGAGAACAAAGCCATAGACAGTGGAAAGAGAAAAAAAAAAAAAAAAACTTCTCAATCTAAACACAGACAGAAAGGCAAATAGACCGATAGAGAGAAAGAAAGATAGAAAGAAAGACAGACAGACTAGTTCAACGACAATTCGTTTCCGACAATAAATTCACTCAACAAATGGTTCACCTAACAATAGGTGAACTAAATGTCAATAAACTATTAGTCGTTTGCACCATTTAATTCGTGAGACGATTGTCGATGAACCATTTGTCTGGCGACAGGTCGGATGCATAGTTGCAGTTGAAAATAAGAGATCAATTGATTTTGATCCTCTTCCGTTTTCTGTTTTTTTTGGGCCATTGTCCATTCAGAACCTTCTTCACTAGGAGCCGAGAACAGTTAGATCCTCTGAAACACATTCTCTGCGAATGCTGAGTTCTGCCTAGCAAATAAAGTTTATATTTAAGGTTCTTGAAAATACTGAGAGAGAACAAGAGAGAGAGAGAGAGAGCTGTGTATATCCTTGTATTAAAACATGGAAATCCTCATCGGCACTTTCAACCATCTAGAGCATACCTCATAACAGTCTATAGTCTCAGTTAGACTTTGACTTCGACCAATATGTTTCAATGTTACAGTTTTGTATTGTAGCTTACTGTAAGAATGTCACGTTAAAAGGCTGTATTTTAGTTCATATTAGAAACTCTCCATTGATCTCAGACAGACAACATGCTACACCACTTTTAAGAAGAACATTAAGACCTACTTGTTTAAAACTTATTTTGAATACTTCTCGGAAGCTACTGTAGTGCTTGTGTTTGTAATGTTATTTCAGCGCCTTGAGCCTACATTGTGTTTGTTAACAGCACTTTATAAATAAAATTATTATTATTATTATTATTAAACTGTAAAAATAATTCTGCATAGTAGTATAGTATTTATTAACATTAAAACAGAAAAGGGATCAGCCTTTTTAAGATCATATGAACGATGTCCCTTCTCTGGGCCTTGGCTTGAAAGCACTGCTTAAGGAAGAAAAAAAGGTAAAGGCACTTGTACCTAGGGAAAGCATGATAACTTGAGCTTGTGCAATCTAAACACAGCGGGTGATATGTGGTGGGCCAGATTTGGCAATGCGTCACTGCATGTGCTTTCGCATGAGGCAAATAAGTCTATATTGACACTAAATAATAATGTGTCAATCCACTGGTGATCTGTCTCCACTTGATAGAAGTGTTTAGTCACTTGAACTCAATGCTACAATTTCAACTCCGCCTTGCGGGATGAGGTTAGGATTGGGGCGTGATTCAGAGATACCCTCTCCTCCCTCCGTACAAGGACCCCACGTTTGGCTAATACCTTATGTTGTTTTTTTATTACGCAACTTATTTAAAGTCTGCGGTAAGTACAGAATAGTCAGAAGATCAGGAAAGTAGGTTATAGTCATTAATATACATGCGCTGTAATTGGCCGTGTGTTGAGTCAAAACCAGCATTGTTGATATAGTTCGTCCATCGTGTTTCGATGATGAGGGGGGCTGAGGGCTTTGCATTGGGGTTTTATGCATCCTCATGTGGCTGGTGAGACCTATGTTGAGTCAAAACCAGCATTGTAGTCTTCTTGTGTAGACATACTGCTAACAAGGAAGAGGTGACTATTAGCAGATAAATTCATAACTACCAGTCATTCGATCTACTCAAATTGAGCTATGATACACATTTCATAACTTATAGAAAGCCGTCCATGGCATCGTACCCATATTAATTTAGAACCAACCTTTGCCTCAATGCAGGGCCGGATTTAAGTAGAATGTGGAGCCCCCGGGGAAAGAGTTTTCTGCACTCTTTCGAAAGCTTTAACTTCACTTATGAATAATAATACTTATATAAAAAGAGCATACTATCTTTTTGAAGAAAAAACTAGAGTACTTGTAAATTTAATCTCTCTTTCCTTTTTTAGCGGCCCCCGAAAGGGGAAAATACGCTATTAATTTTGTGTGGCCTGTCTGTCCGTCTGTCCCGTTTATATCTGAGAAACTAGAAGAGAAAATGAAAATCGGACATCATGATATTTTAGATCATTCAAAGTTCTGATGCAACGCTACTTTTTTTCTTTTCCGAAATTGAACTATCTAATTTTTAAAATTATATATGCAAGCAGCAGATTTTTCGAAAAAAATTACACCACTTTTCAAAGAAAAACTTAAGGGGAGGTAATTTTTTTCTAAAATAAAAAAGGTAATGGACTTCTTTATTATAGCTCAAGCTTTATTCATAGATTCGCGCATGGGTACAAAAAAAAATGTTCATCTAAAATCACAATGGTAAAAGTGTCAATGGTTCACTATAAAATATATTTTATATTTATTAACTAACTCATTGAATAGAATACTGATTCAAATGTTCTTTTTAAAAAAGAATGTTTATACGAACATCGTTTTAGTTAATACGTTTCAAAAATAACAAACTACTTTTATAGCGCACAGTTTTGACATATCCTCATTATAGGGGCCTACACAAGTTAACAATAGTATCACATTAAGAAATGAATCGGATACGAACAGCATAGTACACCATAGTAATGGTATTACCCGGTAACAAAAGGCCTGCTATTCATTCATTGGCAGATTCTATATCAAGTTTCTATATCTAGTTCAATATCTAAACTTAGATCTACACTTAATCATCAAATACAAAAACAAAATTTAATAAAATACTCAGAAAGATAAAGGCACATTCCTCGTCCCATTTGCTAGGACAAATTTGTACAAATGCTCCTTCTTCCCTAGTGCTATTAGAGCATGAAATGGGGTTGCCTGGGCTAGCCAGGAAAACCAGTGACTTGGCAGGTAGCGTGGTCGAGAGGCTAAGTGCGCTTGAACTTGGCTTGGTTTGGCTACCTAGAGGTTCGACACCCGACTCGGGCAGAGGTGTGTTTACTGAGCGCCTAAAGGCAGCACGGAAAACCAACTCCTAGTTACCCCCTCCCCCCCCCCCCCACCGGTCCACAAATGAGATTGGACCAAAGCGCTCTGAGCATGATATAAGCATGAAAGTATCGCTATATAAAAGCTATACTAATACTACTAATAATAATATTTAAGTCATTGGTTAATATGCATGACGCGTAGGACGTAATCATCTTCTTTTTTGAAGTAACGTCTGTATATATAATATCTAGACTATTTCTAGATCTAGACTTAGATCTAGTTCTAAACTTAGACTTAGATCTTGAATCTACATTTAGATCTAAAACTAGGTCTAGAACTATGTCTAGTTTGTATGACAAATGACAATGGAGGTATTAATTTTATTATGCGAGGGGAATGTCTGGTCCAAGTAGACCTATTCCAAATCTTTCAAGTCATTTCTAGCTTACTCACTACCTAACTAAAATAGGTCAAGATATTTTTTTTCGTGTTGCCAATTTATTTAATTTTGTAATAAAAATAAATCTTTTTTAGTTTCTCTTTATTACATGTAACATGTTATTAACTTTGAATGTATGGATAAGGTTAATAATTATTATTTTTAAAAATATAAATGTACGCTAAACAAATATATGGAGATGCTGTGGCTGAGTGGTAAAGCACTTGGTACCAGAAGTCCCGTGTTCGAATGCTGGTGAAGGCTACGTAGACCACATCGGAGGCCGATTTTGAGTTTGTGTTTCTACACAAACTGTCTTTGTAACCTTGTTTTTATAACATTTGATAAGCACATTTTAGTTTTTAAAAAGTGTATATTTGTTTGTGTTTGTGGAGGGTAAGGCTCTTGGCAGACTCACTGCCGTAAATTCGGAGCTGTACCGGTATTTATATATTCCAAGCATGCTACAACTACAAGCGGACACTTCTTAATCACGACATTGTTACCATCCGACGTAAGATTTAAAATGTTAGCGTTAAAATGAGAAACAAAATACCGGTACTTAAAATTATCTGTCCGGTCTAAATTTCGATACATTTTTCACTTTTGTGGAGGCTCCTTTCTTATAGTAACCCCGGGGCTGTAGCCCCTCCTGCCCTTCCTTTAACTCGGCCCTGCCCCCATGACATTTTATAAATATTCTTTGATGTCGCAGTACATTTGTTACTTCAATGTGTTGACACTAGAAGTATTTCCTAGAGTTGGTGTGTCACTGAAATCACTTCACAAATAAGCAGACTGTGTGTAGGTGTTAAACAGTAGGCTCAACTTGACATAGACTGTATTAATAGAGTTAGAGTAACATGATAAGAAAATTTTTTTTGAATTAAAAAAAAAAAAGTCTTATTTATTAATAATCCTTTTCCCAAATCACATTTCTTGTTCATCATAGTATCAATATAAACAATAGGAGAAACATAAGAATTCTCTTGCTACTTTGATAATGCGTTCAGTTTTTTTCTCCAATACTGAACATGTAACCCAGTGATGTTACAAAAACGAGGAGTATTTTTTTCCATTCCTATTTTTTTGAAAACCCGTGGTACAGCCATCCAGCGAAAGTCAAAGGACCATTTTAACAAATCATAACAAATTTGTATACCCCTCCCCTCCCTCTCTGACGTCGTATCCGAACGATTCCCCAAGTTATATCAACAAACAATGTAAATTGATCAGTTTGATAACACAAAGATGGGAAGGCTAGACTAAGAATGGGAGAAAATTAGTACAATATAAATTTATTTTGAAATGTAAAAATTGTAATTTTTGTTTTCAAGTATCATTTTTTTCATTGCTTTTTGGCGAGGTTGAAGATTGTGGTTACTTTGAGGAGGCGCGTAATGAGACCATGTGGTGGGTAATAAAACACGTTTTATCGGGTTCTAACCTGCTTACTCTGGTTTCAAGAGGGTATCTTTCAATAGCGCTAGGTCCTTGGGAGGATCTAAAATACATGAGCAGAAATTGTAGCGAAGAAAAAAAAAATATAAGAAAATAAAGAAATCTAAGTCACGTGATGTCAAAGCCGGCCTTAGATAATTGGAGACCCTATGCGAAGTGAATTTGGTGGTCCTAGGCAGTTGCCTATTTTACCCATACCTAAATGCGGCCCTGATGATGTAAACCTATACTCTGGTCATCCATAGGAAAATTATACAATGCCCACATTGAACTTGAAATTAGTAAGCCTAGTGTTTAGGTTCATAAGTAATTTTGTTTTGATTAAAAAAAAAGCTGTTGTTTTTTTTCTTTTTGGAGACAATGTGGTGGGGAAAACACGTTTCATCAGGTTCTAACCAGCTTACTCTGGATTCAAGAGGGTCTTTTTCAGTAACGCTAGGCAGGATCTAAAAGAGAATAGGCAAATGTTTTCTCCGAATACATTAGCAGAAGAAAAAATAAAAGGAAAGAAATCTAGACGAATTGTATAAGTGATATACGCTTATACACTGGACTTCCTAAGGAAAATAATACTATTCCCACTATTCTGAGTTAGCCTGGAGTTGATTCGTTATTAGTATTCAGTTATTGTTTTTTTAAGTTAATTTTTTAGGAGGAGGGGGCGTGTACTACTTTTGTTGGGACGATGGCTAAATCCTCCCCTGGCTCATGGAGTAAACTACTATTTTTACACTTTAGATGCCGCCCGGCCTCGCCCTGGGATACGCCTCAGCTTATTTCTTCCCCGATACCTTCTTCACTTCCCAGGTATCCACGTGGTTCAGTTCTAGTGAAGCTGGGAATCACAACGAACTCTCAGAAAGAAATAATCCTATTTGTAGCCAATTTTCAACATTTGACTCAGTGGTATAAAATACTTCGGGCAATAAAAAATGAAATAAAAATGACGCTAGTCATGGACAGTATCACATTTTTTAAAAAAATCGTCTTGTGCAAAGGCACTAAACTTCTGCTACTGTGGTAGAAGTTCGAGGGGGGGGGGAATTTATGGTTGTCACGTGACACAAACCGGAAATTCCCGCGGGCCCTTGGTTGGGCATCACTGATTTAGTTAGAAATAAAAGTTTGTAAATATTTTTTAAATGTTAAGCTTCTATATCTATCTCCCTGACTACCCCCCCCCCCCCAGCTCAACCACTCCAAGGTTTGTATTTGTATTCTCCCTAATCTCACCACGCGGACCGGCGACCCTAATCAGGCTGGGGTCTAATGACCTTTACGCGCATTTAGGTCACGCGTCGTGCATCTATTTGTTCTAGGCATGGCAGGGCAGACGTGTGGTGTGTGCATTTGGATGTGTTGTATGGCACGAGTGAGCCGGCTGTGTGCTGCTACAAGATAAGGTAACTTCGTGGTATTTTTTTCTTTCTCTGCTGTGTTCGTTTGAATTCTAAAGAATGTACACTGTGAACGAGTCTTAACAAATTTATTTAAATAGGTGTAACATTAATTTACAGTGTAGATCTATAGAATCTAGAGTATTCTAGGGTGACTAGAGATCTGTTTTAAGAATCTAGTCTTCTAGATCTAGAATATTTATATCTTATCTAACGCCCTCAAATTTAAATGTACACAAACTTTCATGTAATCTTACAATAAATTACTAAAAGAATCTTAAATTCATACGCTACACAGATCCAGAAGTAGTTTCTACATCTTAAGACTTGTTCCTTTACATTTAAATCTAAGAAGTAGAAGAATATCGTTATTAGCTTGCCTAATTAACTCTTGCTTTATTTTTTAACATTTATGTCCCTACAGCTCATTAAGTTTGTTCATTGCTCTATACTCTATATAAATTAAATTATATCTATTATCACGTTTCTTTATTTTTAAAAATTAATAAATGCCTTCTTATTTGCACTTTTATAATAAATGGTCAGATCTAATAATAGAAGAATGTTTACTTTCTATGAGTGTAGTGTGCAGGCTACATTGAGAGACTATAAAGTCTAGTAGTAGAATATAAGACTAAGTAGTTCTTGTTCAATGGCACAGCAACCTGTAAGAAATTTGTTTATATATGAATTAATTTAAAAGGCAGTCAAAGTTACAAATAATAAAAATATAAAACTAATTAAACAACATACAATCACACACATTCACACATGCCAGATTCCTCCTCCCTTTCGTTTTATTCTCTATTAGGTTACTCTAGACTTAGACCTCTCTCTCTCCGTGAACGGGTTGTTCCTTTACAAGTTGTTTAAATAGTATACTATTTTAATATAATTAGGCTTTTGGTTCAACATAATCTTATTATGGCTTGCAATGTTGTTGTCTAAATCTAGAATATATTTACTTACAGTGATTCACCTCCTCTCACCTTCTGGGTAGCCGCTTTTATAACATTAGTAATGATTAGTACCACGATGGAAGTTTTTAAAGTTACTTAATCATAATGTCTTATGCTTGCTATTATTTTAAGTTACAGTCAGTTACTGACCTTAAGAAAAGAATTGATTGTTTTGTTTTCGTTGTCATTGTTTTGTTTTTAAATCATTGCCATCGTGTTAATTCGATGACCCTGACAGAACATTGATCATTCGACCGGTCTGACGATGAAGTCACTCGTGTACTTTGTTGACATTTTACTAGTTGGTCGATGTTATGCTTCTTGCAGTCAGCTGATAGCGTGAGGTCACGGTTGATTGAAACTTGACCTTTATTAATTTTTTTCCTTCCAAGAATTTCGCTTCTGACTCTTTCTTCATCCTATCTTGTTTTTCTCCTTTTTTCTTCTTCTATATCTTTCAATTCTTTCTCTACCTTTTACTTTTCTCTTTATTTTATCTTCTTGTCAATTTATAATTACTTCCCTTCGATTTTTTTCCCTTTCATCCATGGATTTTTGTCTACTAAGATCACTCTGCTGGTACCGCGGTGGCTGAGGGGATAAGCGCTTGGCTTACAAACCAGGGGTCCTGGGTTCAAATCTCGGTGAAGACTGGGTTTATGAATTTCTGGATTTTTTTTAGGGCGCCCACCCTATTCTAATGGGTACCTGGCTTAAGTTGGGGTAAGTAAAGGCGGTTGGTCGTTATTTAACCGTTGGCAAAAAAAACAACAACAGATGAGCTTAACATCATCTGCCCCATAGAGCACAAGGTCTGAAAGTGGAAACTTTACTTTTTTATGTTTGAAAGTTCCCTCTGTCATGCCTAACTTGTGTCAACGTTTATAACACTAAGGCTAAGGCACATAATCTCACGCCAGTTCCCCTCCCCCATTCCACACTGATAAATGTCACTCACAGGAATCATAACTCCTTCAAACTTCAAGTTGATCTCTAGTAAGCAAAGTTTAGGAAGGGCATACACGTTTACAAACCTTGTTTGTTTATATAGGTACTAAAATTTGTAACGATCTTACGATCTTTGTATTACTTTGACCAGTTGAAATAGAAAATGTCTGAGAAATCCCGTGTGAAGAGTCTGACTTCTCCTTTGGACACCCATGAAACCAGTAGTGTAGTCCAGAGGTTCTCAAAAATTTAAATAGTCTAAACTTGCCCACGGACCCCTAAGTGAAAAAGCTACACAAAATGCGTAGTATATAAGTTACAAATGACTTGTTTATTGAGATTATGACTTTTGTTAAAGCTTTTATTAATGTATTTATGTCCGGCTCAATGTCCGGCTCAATGTCCGGCTCAATGTTTGGCTCAATGTCCGGCTCAATGTTTGTCAGTAGCACATGTCAATAAGCACTAAATGTCGAGCCCTAACGGCAATGGATCTATGTTGTACCACCTAAGAAGGTGGGAAAGAAGTTCTCAACTTCTGTACAATGACCCCATAATTCAAACTATAAGGTTGGAATGTTTCTGTAACCAAAAGTTGTGTTATCATTGCTCAGACATCAGGTTAAGTTCCTAGTTTGTGGATATTTAAAAAAACAAGCTCCGTGTATTAGCTGTGATTGAGACCTTGGTTTGTTCACGCGCTATGAGTTCAATATCCAAATGAAAAATGTCTGATCTAGGTCGCCAATCAGTAGTACGTAATAGACATGTTAGACAGTAGTGGGGTGGCGAGTTGATTAAAGTGATCCGATTAAGAGAAACTGGCTTTTAGCGAAGAGGCTATTTTTTATTATATATAATTTTTTTCATCTTTCTGTGGACCCCTTATATTCGTCCCTATGGGGTCCGCGGACCACTGTTTGAGAACCACTGCTGTAGTCGACCTATTGGTTGCCACGTCACACGTCATTTCCTTTCCATTCATAATATTGGGGAGAGGGGGGAGCTTGTGTTGACTATTGCATTCAGTAGACCAGAACGCTTTGAAAGTTCACAGTGACATCAGAGCGAAGGTTAGACGTATGGTGTAAAGTACAAGGCCAGTCAAAGAGAGTCTATATGATCACGTGGTATGTAGATTGCTGTCAAGGCATCGAAAGTAGAATTAACGTTAGGCCATGTTGAAAAAAAAACAACAACTCAGAAGTCCGTGGTTCGAGTCCTCAGGGAAGTTTATCTAGATCTTTGTTTCGGCTTATTTTTTTGTTATTGTTCACCTACTTCTTTGAATAACAAGTTGTCCTGCAGTGCTGCTAGTGGAGGCTACACGTCAATAGAGCAGTGGGATGTTTGTCATGAGAAAAGCAAGGCTTGGTGTGCTGTTTTGTTTTGTTATAACATTTGATAAGTCTTTTGAAGAAGTCCACTTGGACTAGATCACCATGAGATAAACAACCATGAATTAAGTGGATTCGTTTACATAAGGGGAAGTGGTTTAAACAAGAAAAACAACAAAATCTATAAACATGACACATCCTATTTACATACTTTATTTATAGTCACAGTCAGCCTTGCGATCAATAGTGGGGTTTTTTTTTTTTTTTGTTAAATATTTAATTTTCATAAATCTGTTGTTTTTTTTATCGTTTTTCATAAATGCTATTTTCCTGTCTATTTTAAGTCTCTCCCTGGTCGGAGTTTCCAGCTCTTCTGTTCAGCCTTATTATAAGTTATAAGTTAATCCATTTGGTTCCGGACTTATTGTCCTCACAAATTTATTGTGTAAAGGTCAGCTGAGTGGCCGTTGTGTTGGCCACTTAACACCTTTTCTAGACATATCAATGTTAATGGGGCATTCATGTCTTAGTGTGTTTGCTTATTGAAACTGCCACTGCTACGTTGTATCATTTAGTTGTAGCATACATTTGGTGGCCAGAAACACGCGTACAACCTTCACAGACAATAAGTAGCGACTGTCACGTTGTTTTTCCTTGACTAAACGTGTTTAAATTATAAACATCAGAATTAGTTTGTGGCACACATTTTTGTTTTCTTTTTTTTTTTTTTTTTTTGGAGATAAAATCTTCCAATTGAAATAGAATGTCATCGTACGTAAATCCTAGAAGAAAAAAAGTACACACACAGACCTCTGACAACCTTGACCTTGATCATAGTCTTGTATATTTTTCTTCCTGCTGCTGGTAAGTGGACGTCCGAAGTAGCGGTGGGAAGGGGGTGGGACAGAGTGTGGGCTAAAAGTGTGGGGTTTTTTTTGGATGTTGTAAATAATGAGTTTAATGACTGTGGTCAGGGCCGGCCTTAGATAATTGGAGGCCTTAGGCGAAATGAATTTGGTGGTTCTTAAATGAAATAGAAATATAGAAAATATACCGCTAGAATAAATAAATTATCCATTTTTTTATAATAAAATAATGTACTCCAAAAAGTAACATTGAGGACAAGTTTTTCTCTAAATAAATTTGAGTTCTATGCGAGGCCCCCACCAATTGGATGCCTTAGTCGGCTGCCTAATTTGCCTATGTCTCGGCCCAGCTACACACATTACTACTGCATCTTGCACTATGTGAACTATTTGGACCACGCGCCAGTTACGTAACCCGGATGTAGGTCAACACATTTTAAGAGGCACTTTTTGTGCCTTTCCAACTTGCTAGTTTCATTGTAGGTGAAGGGGTGGAAATATTTTCTTTAAACTTTGTGTACATTGTTTGTTTGTTTTGTTTTCTCTTCGTGCATAGAATTCAACAAAACTGTTCTTGTATAGAGTTATGGCCCTTTCATGTCCTTAAAATGATAGATATTTGGTATTTATTAATCTTTCAAATCATGGCAAAGTTTAAAATATAGTTTCAGTATTATTCAGCGTGCATTAGTTCACAGCCTACATTATACGCCTTAATGTGAGAACATGCTTTTTTTTTTTTTAAATGTGTGTTGTGTGTCGTATTATAAATATGAGTACGGCATTACAAACTCTAACTGCTTACACGCCCTCCTACACAAGATTTGAACGATGTGTGTAGTTGGCCTTTAACAAACGTGACGTATGTCTCTAGTCTAATCTTCTAAATATAGGTCCCTAATACCCACTGTCTTACTTAAATAATATACTAGACCTGGTTGGTTAACTGTGAAATCTGGTCCTTGGGTTAGAGCCACTGTCAGACATTACCGTTACGGCAGGTGGGGGGGGGGGGGGGAGGGCCGGGGTCATCTCGAGAGGTTTATGGAAACAAAAAAAAATTGTCGAAAATGAGAAGTCTTGAACAAATAGGATGATTGGCTGAAGCCAAAAGAAGGGAAGGGTTAATTTAATATTTTGTGTGAGAGAGTTGGCAATTTATATCATTAGCTTGCCAGCATTTTTTTTTTATTTTAAAGATTTATCTGGCTGCCAAAACAACTCGTTTCAATTGCCATATAATCTCATATATAATCTGCGGAGAAGAAGAGGAAACATTGTCTCCTTTTTGACTGTCCCAGACTTGCTGATCTCCGTCTCAACAGGTTTGGGAAACCTCGACTGTATGGTGAGAATAAAGACATTAGAAAAATGATTATAACAGCAATTTGACCAAACGATGACATGCTAACCACTGTCAAAAATGTAAACTCTAAACTCTATTACCACATCACAAGGCAAATCGCAAATACCTTCCTTCAGGGAACAGTACCAAGAAGAAGAGAAAGACAGAGAAAGCGATAGGAAGACATCAAAGAATGGACGGGCCTGTCAATGAATGAAACTCTATCTAAGGCTATGGACGGAGATAGGAATGGAGAAAAACGATCGACAGATCTTGTGTGGTGCCCCAACGGTCCAACAGACTATGGGATATGTGATGGTGACATATATGCACTACGCAAAACAGCAGGGTTTCTGTCCTGGGCTTTTGCAAGCCCAATGGAGTTTGATGATAGTTTGTTTAAAGCATGAGGCACAATTTTTTTTAAAGCTTTTGTCGTTCTGTTTTGTACCGAGAATATAGTCTCATAATGTTCTAATAATAATCTTTATTGTCCGTAAGGAAATTTGTCTTACAATTTGTGCATTACACCGAATAAACTAAACATATTATATGCTCCTGTTAATGCTAAACATATAATATTCTCCTGCTAATTTCTAAACATATAATATGAAAGACACAAAGATAAAGGCACATTCCTCGTCCCATATGCTAGGACAAATTTGTACAAATGCTCCTTCTTCCCTAGTGCTATTAGAGCATGAATGGGTTGCCTGAGCTAGCCAGGAAAACCAGTGACTTGGCAGAATTTAAGTCATTGGTTAATATGCATTACTGAATGCATGACGCGTAGGACGTAATCATCTTCTTTTTTGAAGTAGCGTCTGTATTATATAAGATAAGATATGCTCCAGCTAATGCTAAACATATTATATGCTCCAGCTAATGCTAAACATATTATATGCTCCAGCTAATGCTAAACATATAATATGCTCCTGCTAATGCTAAACATATAATTCATTTGGATTTCCATCAATGGAATACCCATATCATTATAGAGTCTGTAGCCCACATCTTATCAAGGACAGATCATGTGACTATTCATGATTGTTTAGCTTCTTTACCAGAGCCCTCATTGTCAGTGCTCTCCGGTACGTTCAGATTGCATGTATCAACATGTATTATAGTCTTACAAGGGTGAAGGGACCTCTCTCTTTAAAGTTTCTCTCTCTCTTTTTTTCCATAGCTTCCTTTTCATGTTCTCTAATTCTAATCGATACTCCCCCCTCCCCTCGTCTAAAGGAATCTCTCTTCTCTTCTCGCTGTTCCATCGTTGCTCTATCTCCTCTGAAGAAATACACTCAAACTAGAGACAACACGTTGAAGGATGTACATTTCTAAACACATCAACACAGTGACTTCACGCTATAACCCCCCCCCCCCCCCCCCCCAATCATATCATCACGATGTTAGCATTCTCACTGGATCTCCTGGCTGTCCTACACAGCATTGTGTGTGAGTTGGAGAGGATGTGTGTGTATGTTTGGAGGCGGGAATATGGGTGTGAGACTGGGATGCGTGAGTGGGCTTTTATTATCGATTTCCCGGAGAGACCGCTGGAGAAACAAGTTCAAGGTCATTAGCTCACCGGCTTCTAGAGATGAGATTTCACTGGTGAGTGACATGAAGAGGATGGGGCAAAGAGAGAGAGGGAGGGGGTGGACCGGGGGAGAAATGGGTGGTGGGAAGTGGTGGAAGCTTGATGTTTCCATGGCAGTTCTCGTTTTTTAAAATGAAGCTATTGGCACACACACACACACGACACAGGCGTGTCAGTGTTAGTGTACTTATTATCATGGTGAGTTATTCTATAAAAAGCATGACTATACGTTAGACTTTAAAAGATTTCGACCAAAAAAAAATTTTTTTTCATCCAAGGCGGGAAAAGACTTCTTATACAATCAAATTTTCCTGTCTTATGGTAGAGTTGTGACTGTTTTCCAGTCTGGGACATCATAGATCTTGCAATTAAACACTTAACACTGAATTAAGGATTTCAACACTTTTGTGATCGCTTTTCGCCTGTGTGTGCGCCGCATTATTTTGCTAACGCAGCAAAATATATTTTCTATCCGCCCACATCCCTTTTTTTTTTCTTTCTTCACTTATTAAATGTCTCTGTCTTCTTAGCGTAGCTTGTGTAGGCCTACTGTACAGCTCTGTGACTGTCTCCATAACGTAGCTTGTGTAGGCCTACTGTACAGCTCTGTGACTGTCTCCATAACGTAGCTTGTGTAGGCCTACTGTACAGCTCTGTGACTGTCTCCATAACGTAGCTTGTGTAGGCCTACTGTACAGCTCTGTGACTGTCTCCATAACGTAGCTTGTGTAGGCCTACTGTACAGCTCTGTGACTGTCTCCATAACGTAGCTTGTGTAGGCCTACTGTACAGCTCTGTGACTGTCTCCATAACGTAGCTTGTGTAGGCCTACTGTACAGCTCTGTGACTGTCTCCATAACGTAGCTTGTGTAGGCCTACTGTACAGCTCTGTGACTGTCTCCATAACGTAGCTTGTGTAGGCCTACTGTACAGCTCTGTGACTGTCTCCATAACGTAGCTTGTGTAGGCCTACTGTACAGCTCTGTGACTGTCTCCATAACGTAGCTTGTGTAGGCCTACTGTACAGCTCTGTGACTGTCTCCATAACGTAGCATGTGTAGGCCTACTGTACAGCTCTGTGACTGTCTCCATAACGTAGCATGTGTAGGCCTACTGTACAGCTCTGTGACTGTCTCCATAACGTAGCATGTGTAGGCCTACTGTACAGCTCTGTGACTGTCTCCATAACGTAGCATGTGTAGGCCTACTGTACAGCTCTGTGACTAGGATTCTTTTGTATGCATATCGAGAGAAAGCGAGACAAATAGATATCTTTCTTCTCATTTCCTCTCATGATAGATAGATTATAGTCCATTCCATCTCCTATTTCAATAGATGTGTTTTTAGTTGAAATATTCTTGCAAACATCTTGTCTAAACCAATACATATTTAAATAAAACTTTGGTAACCAATCAGACGTGAGGAGAGAAACTCAGCATTTAATTCTTCTGCTGTTCAGATCACATGATGCTCATCGATCAAAGGGGGCGGGGGGGGGGGCGGCGAGTGTGCGCTGTGAGTCATGACAAGTCCCCTCGGTGATCAGAACGTGTCTTGGCGATTGGTTACCAAAATGTCTGAGACTTGATAAATCATGTCAATGGTGATTGGGGACAAAATCCAAGTCGATGTCAATGTCTAGTCTACATGATTGATTGTGGCGCAGGCAGACAGTCTCCCGTCACTGAGACGAATCGAGCGTGTCCCGTGTGACATCAGATCGCTTTCTGGTTGAGTGACATCGGGGGGGGGGGGGGGTAGAGTGGGTGTGGCGCAGATGGTTTCGGGCCGGGGGGGGGGGCTGAGAGTGAGCTACTTCCTCTGTTTCCTGTGCCGGCTTTGTTGCGGGTCAGGGCTATGTGGGTGTGTGTGTGTGTGTACTTTTGCGATGTGTATAAATAAATGTGTGTAACTCTCTACAGACTCTGGACCTTATTGAGGTCAGTTGTTTCTATTCCATGTTTTGTTCCATGTTTTGTTATGTGTTATTTTTTAAAATATTATTTTCATTGATTCGTTTTTTTTTAGGTTAAAGTTATCAAAGTACCAACTACTTATGAGATAACTTTGACTTCTGCTCCAAGTTTTGTTATGATTATCGTGTGACCCCGTGTGACCTAACTTCAATAGAATGGATATTGGAGCCTCGCGTTCGGCAAACATAAAGGCGGTTGGTCGTTTTGATGGCTAAGGGACAACCTCGTTCACGGTTAGAAGTTGGCTACATAATCTAACTCGAACGAATTTCTATCTAGCTTGAATGAAAGTTTGTCAGTTAGAAATGTTGGCGAACACATACATCTCCTCAGGTTTTGTTTTAAGGTGGTGGCTGATTGATTATTATTATATGATATTATAAATTAACCACTAAAATAATAATTATAATAATAATCTTTAACTATAGAAACAAAATAAGCATTCACACTAGTTATACAACTTTAAATTTCTTCAAATTTGTGATTTGTGATTTTGGGCACATCGGCACAATTTAGGCCATGTCGTGCCTGCAGTCCCTCAAGGGCCACTCTCCCTCCACACAGCAAAGGCCAAATTCCATACAGTCAAATCATTAAAATCAAGGTCTATTCACAGTTAAAATAGTAGAGGTAGTAAAAATTTAATAATTTGGTAAAAATCTAATGTAAATAGTACATGTCTACAGAATTCATAAATCAGATCTTCGTAGACAACCCCACTTCCCGGATAAAGCCCAGTACCTTCCCAGGGTCGACATTATTGAATAGTGTTTTTAGATTAGTGGCTCTAAGGTGTGGTGGTGTGGTGTCAATGATTGGTTGGCTTCAAACAGTAAAATGTTATTTTGTTGTTGTTTTTTATGTCGCCATTCTCCCTCCAAAAACAAAAACTGGCCCATTGGCGACGTCCCGGCCCACTTATTTTTATAACCTTGTTTGGGTTGAGACTTATTTGACCCAGAATCCGATACCGGTATTTTGAAACAAGAATACAGTTGCGGGCAACTAGTTTGATATTGTTTTGCATAGCCTCCCCTAGATGTCTACAATAGAGATTGAACCACAGAGCAGGCTGAACAAAAGTAATTTAAAAACAACTTCTTCCCATTTCTTTTCGTTAATGTAGCCACACTTCAACTGTAAGCGCTCTACTACTTCACGATATTATCTTGCGGGTCTACTTATTATTGCGGGTCTGGACTCCACACGGATGTGGGGAAGAGAAAAGAATGAAATGTACTTCATACGCTAACTTTTGTAGCTGAATACACGTCAACGCTAAATATAACATGTTGTGTCTGATTAGTATTGCCATTAATATTGATTCCTTATCAGGCTGTACTCTCCGCGTACCCCATATATTAATACGTGCACCAGAACTCGACCTGATCAGTAGATTTTCAAACCCAGACTCTACGAGAAGCCACTTCGTGACTCGGAATGTTTCATTGATTGAAAAGTGATTACGTGAGTAATTTTCATCGTGCTGTGTCAATTTGGTGTGAGTGATTCATCATGACCAATCAATGTTCTTTATCAATTAATTGTATATTCCACGTGGTTTTCCTCCTGGCTAAATGATGCTGGTTCGCTCCAGAGTTTCTTGTCTCGTGGGAGCTGGGCGGGGAGGGTACTTTTCATAACCAATACTTTTATTGAATGCTAGTTGGCAGGCGGCGTAGCATACGCCGCTATTTTGCAGGGCCGGCATTAGGCCACTGCAATCTAAACGACCGCAGTGGGCCTCGCACTTTTATAGGACCCGCGCTAATTCTAGGTGTATAAATTATTCAATTAAACCATTTTATTCTAACTTATAACTGATTTTACGCGGCCTCCTGTCAATTTACCAAGGAGCTCCTGGAAATCTCCTGAAATTGCAAAATATACGAAAAAGTCCTGGAAACATCCGGATATTATTAAAATCTCTTGTAAACTCATACAAATCTCCTGAAATATATAGACAAAAATTGTCATGTTGGGGTGTCATTCAATATGAAAAACCCAATCCTACGCCTGATAAATAAACGGCATTATGCAATACCCATAATTGTGGAATCTAGTGAAAGAATCTTCTCGCGTCTCTAACTAATGAAGAGGTCAACAATTCTCGAAGATAGATTGAAACATTTGGTAATTCTTGCTATTGAGCGTGATCATGTAGGAAACAGAATTCTTATGATTTACTGTATGACTTCGCTACAGGCAATGCTCGTGTAGCAATTCTGTGCGTAGTAAAGAATGAATAAAATGCAAAGACGAATTTATTTTCTAATACAAACTCTTAATTTTCACTTATTATCCGTATCCCTACCATAACTTGGCCCCGCAAAATCCGTTTCGCAATGGGGCCCCACAATGGTGAAGTCCGGCTCTGCTATTTAGTGACGGGTGAATACTACTTGTTCTCCCCCCCCCCTTTTTTTTTATGCCTCTAAAATTACGTGGGGCAACTCTAGTCCGTCCGACTTGTAGAAATAAAAGAGTGATCTTTCCATTACTTGGTGTCCAAACTCTTGAGCCATGAAGAGAATTATATAGATAGATAGATATTTATGTAATTTAATGTAATTGCCCGTAGATTAATAACAGCAGTGGTGACTGACGAGCTAATGGTGTCAACTGTCCACAGGTTGAGATGTCGCTGGTCAAGATTGGTCTTGCTTGACTATCCAAAAATGAACGTAGCTTTTATAAGCTATATATGAATACACAGCTTTGCAATTGAATCTAGATGTACCATATCTTAAACCACTGAACCAAAGCACTAGTCACTTTAAAGTACTCTCTTACCAAACCATTAGTCAAGGGGGATAACCAATTCGTCTTCGTTCTCTCTTAACATAGACTAGATCTATACCGGTATATAAATGACTCTATGGTTCTTGAATAGCTATGGACCATTGTTATTGTAATCATCGTAGTTATGTCCAAGACATGGCGGTCTGCTCCTGATCATGAATAGAGTTATGAGATCGTTATGACTGCGTTAAGTGTTTAATTTGTTATAGATCTCGTGAGACGTGAATGTTATGATAAAGTTATGACCGATTCAACGCAATATTTCATTCTCATTTTTTTTTCTTTTAGAAGCCCGTTTCCTATGGTCCGCGGCCTTAGTTTGGGCCCACTGATGGGAATTTGAAGACTTTTTTTTTCCCCGACAAAATAATATCCGAAATATATTCGATTTTTCTTTTTAAAAAATTCTTAACTTTTTGTACCCTATTTGATATAATGATAATCCGAAATGTATTAATCATAGACTTATATATTATATCTAGACTGGAAACCGGAAATAAATTCTTATCCGCGACTGATCGATTCACAGACCTATATATATATATATATATATATATATATATATATATTTATGTACGTAAACTCTTTTTCAGGCTCTAAGGGAAGTCGCCCCAATCAATCTTTTCTGTCTTAGAAAAGTAATGATCTTTAGTTTTCAAAGTTTAGAAATAATGCAAAATCATTTCTCGGATATTCACGCAAATATATGAAACAAAGCCATTTCCTGTTTGTTTCCATTGAGATAATGTTTCAAAAATCCTAGGTGGAAATAATTCATGTTGATTTAAATCATCTTAGGTACATTTAAATAGATTGATTACCTAGATCTTTCTAGATTATGTATTTTAAAATTGCAAAATAATAATTACGAGACGAGAGTACTCAGATTTTTGATGTTCAATCACTAGATCTAGATCATAGACTACGATATCAAAGCATCAAAAATAAGGGTACTCTCGATCCTTGTTTGCTATTGAATATCAACATTGCATTCCCTTGACATGACATTCACTGTGTGTTCATTAACAAAACATGCCCGACCACATTCTCGTCTGTATATAATCTTTGCCGTTCTTTCTTCCTCCTATTGATTGCTATCTGCTGTCCATAGCTTCATTTCAATGTAGCTATTGTTGACATTACTTTCAATTAAGTCTGCAATGGGAAATAATCTATTTTATATCAATATAGATCTTGGTCCAGATTAAACGGGTTCTTGTGAGAAAACTTAATTGTTCTTATCTTTCGTCGGGAAAAAACAAACAAACAAACAAAAAAAGTGTAAGCCTTCATTATCTTAGCACGTGAATGCATAGGTGTAGACCCAGCAGTCATTAAGTAGAACATGAATAGATAGGTGTAGACCCAGCAGTCATTAAGTAGAACATGAATAGATAGGTGTAGGCCCAGCAGTCATTGAGTAGAACATGAATACATAGGTGTATGCCCAGCAGTCATTGAGTAGAAAATGAATACATAGATGTAGGCCCAGCAGTCATTGAGTAGAACATGAATACATAGGACCCAGCAGTCATTGAGTAGAAAATGAATACATAGATGTAGGCCCAGCTGTCATTGAGTAGAACATGAATACATAGGACCCAGCAGTCATTGAGTAGAACATGAATACATAGGACCCAGCAGTCATTTAGTAGCCCAATTTTACATAGGTGTAGACCCAGCAGTCATTTAGTAGTATATGATTACACAGGGACTGTAGTCATTCAGCTGCACATGAATACATAAGTGTAGGGCCCAGCAGCCGTGGAGTAGTCGTAGGCCCTATCCCTATTTCTCTGACGTACAGGCAAGCTCTAGATTCCAAGTCTAATCAAACAATGATAAGCCTGTAAGTTTAACGACATTGCTGTCATTTAAAATTGTAATCGAAAGCTTATGGGTAAATTTCCTTCGTTTTAATCACAGTCCCAATGTTTATATTTGTTTTGTATCCCCCCCCCCCCCCACTCTTTCTTTGATACCCCTCCCTTGCACCGATTTATCATTTTAAAAAAAAAACGTATTGATCAACATTCCCATCCCTCAACACACACCTTTGTCGTACATACCCCACTGCCCTTTCTGTTACACGGCGCCTCCCCTGACCAAGATAGCTGGCTGATAATTTTCTTCTCTGTCGAGTTAAAGAAAGATAACTCAAGTCCTAAATCCATCTTGTTCGTAGCTCGCTGTCTTCCCGGGTTCTAGTCTAGACAGAACGGAATATTCGTGTACGTCTCACCCAGGAATGTTCATGTTCAGATAGCAGACAGGAGGGAAAGAGTGGTAATGAGTTTTTATGTGGAGATTGTCACTCACTCCCAACACACGTGCGTTGCTTACAAGAATTGATGTTCACAATTTTTAAGCCTGGTACCTAATAATATTCGTGTTCTGTGCTAAGTAATATGGGTGAGTTCTGTTTCAGTGCACTCTGCGTTCTTACATTATTGTCTATCTTACATGCTTGTAGAGATAGTTGTTAGTGTCTACATATTTGTTAGACTTTATTAATTAACCTTGTTAGGGAAATAAAAATATAATACATTTCTGAATAATGAACAGGATGTAATATTCTGAATAAAACATGTAGATTTTAAGTCTTAAGTTTTCAGCAGAGTTTCTTAAGATGAAGGTGGGGGGGGGGGGGGACTGAAAGAAAAAAAGGGGGGTGCGGGGGTCAATACGTTTTTAAATAAAACACAAAACAAAGGGGGAAAAAACACTCATAATACCAACGGGCTACGATACAGGAAAAGTTTTCATAGGATCTTCATATTAATGAAATACTGCAGAAATCAGGCAAGACAAAATAAGAGACAAATATTTATATTTGACTAGAGTTACAGCTTTCTTCTTCCTCATTCTCATTTTACATGTCGGAGGGTTTAGATCAGTAATCCTATATCTGAGATGAAGTGGTGCATTGGTTTCCAGACCAGGCAGTTCTCTATATAGTTTTTTATATGAGGGATTTGGGACCAGAGTCTTGTTCGGGTCTCTTGATATAGTATGCAGCTTTGAAGGACATGGTCAGTATTCTCTGGTGATACTTCACAAGGGCAGGTTTTGCTAGTCCCGACTTTGAGCTTCCGGAACATATGTTGTCTCATTCTGTTGTGTCCGGTTCGGAGTCGAAAAATGATGCGTTGGTCATGTAGCGATAGCTGAGAAAAGGCGTCCTTATAATAGCCTATGGTTGGTGTCTTGGGGCACTTAGGTTTTAGTCTTTATCAACTGACTGAACGAGTAATAACTTAACCAGCGGACACATTTTTGCTATTAGGGCCTAATTTGTTGAGCGCTCTTTGGAGCTGCTAATTACATTCATGCTCTCTTTCATAGCAAGGCTTATTTCTAATGATAAGTTCCAGGCCACTGGAAAGAGACGCTTCGTACGTCTGCCGAGAGTTTCCAAAGTTCTCAGTACCGTTATGACGCAATTCTTTCTATGGCGTTCCGGTCAATGTTTGCAATTCTTTCTATGGCGTTCCGGTCTATGTTTGCAATTCTTTCTATGGCGTTCCGGTCTATGTTTGCAATTCTTTCTAAAGTGATGTCAGTGGTCTGTGGCCCTTGGGTCTCTACCCTCAAAGCATAAGGCTTGGTTCCAGGTCTCCTCCTGTCGTTTTAAGTTTTCTGTTCAGAACTAAATACAGCTGTATTTAAATCATTCAAATTCATGACGCGTCCTATTTAACAAAAACAGTTCCAGCAATAATAATAATAAAAATAGCTTTTAAATAGTGCTACTTTCATGTTTATAGCATGCTCAGAGCACTATGGTCCAATCTCATTTGTGGACCAGTTGGGGGGGGGGGGAGGTATCCGAGAGAAGGTTTTCCGTGCCAAGTTAAGTTCATGCGTACTTGGCCTCTCGACCACGCTTCCCCTAATTAACATTTAGGTCAATGCTAAAATACGATGTTGACTTTTTGTTTTCTTTTTGAATTGAAACAATGTAGCCTATATGTTGTTGTTAGCTAACCATGTCACTAATACCGGTAGTAGGTTTATCTCACCTCTTCACTGATACAAAGTTTATCTCTTCACTGATTGAAAGTTTATCTCTTCAATGATACAAAGTTTATCTCTTCACTGATACAAAGTTTATCTCTTCACTAATACAAAGTGTATCTCTTCACTGATACAAAGTTTATCTCTTCAACGATACAAAGTTTATCTCTTCAATGATACAAAGTTTATCTCTTCATTGATACAAAGTTTATCTCTTCATTGATACAAAGTTTATATCTTCACTAAATATAAAGTTTATCTCTTCAATGATACAAAGTTTATCTCTTCACTGATACAAAGTTTATCTCTTCACTGATACAAAGTTTATCTCTTCACTGATACAAAGTTTATCTCTTCACTGATACAAAGTTTATCTCTTTAATGATACAAAGTATATCTCTTTAATGATACAAAGTTTATCTCTTCACTGATACAAAGTTTATCTCTTCACTGATACAGTTTATTTCTTCACTAATACAAAGTTTATCTCTTCACTGATACAAAGCTAATCTCTTCACTGATACAAAGTTTATCTCTTCACTGATACAAAGTTTACCTCTTCAATGATACAAAGGTTATCTCACAATTTCACTGTATTATTTTTTTTCCTCACCATTTCACTGTCTATGATTATCACCTAGTAAAAAGAAAAATTTTCCCTTTTCAGACCTTGTGGTCTATAGGGCAGATGATGTAAAGGTCATCTGTTTCTGTAGCCTATGGTTAATGGGGATGTCATGTGGCCAGCACAATGACCAATACTCTGTCTGTCTGTCTGGTACACATTTTGAACCCATTATTTCTCACAGTTCCCACATTCTCAGATCAAGTTGAAACTTTGAACAAATTATTCATTATTCCTAACGAAACATGAGTCAGTAAAAAAGTAACTTAATTAGTTCATTAAATTGTGGTAATTAATTAATAATGTTTGATAGTGAAAGGGGAAATAAATCTTACAGTACTGAGATATATGGTTGCTTTTTTTTTTTTAAATACTGTGTGTATATTTAGTTTATTAGTCTGTGTACTGAGTATAAATGTGAGATATATGGTTAAATAAGCTTTGTTGCTTTTTTTTAAGTATCTTGTATATTTTGTTTATTAGTCTGTGTACTGAGTATAAAATGTGTTGTTTTTTTTCTTATACAGAAACCTGCCCAAGTGAACCATCTGACAGTGGCAGCCCATTAAAAACCATGGTAAAACTTTTTTCTCTACTATTTTTTAAAACTATTTACTAATGTTGTTACTGGCAAATTTACCTGACTGGTGAAAGATCTTTTCTTTTTTTTTTGTTTGTGGCTATTTAGACTAATCCCATGATGGCATTGTGACATTGGCAGCACAAACATGAACATCACTTGTCACATGTCCTTTACATTGAATCACTGTGATGCATTTTATACACTTGATTTACAATCAAATAGCGACCCTGGGAAGGTACTGGGCTTTGTCCGGGAGGTGGGGTTGTCTATGAAGATCTGATTTATGAATTGTGAACATATAATATTTATATAAGATTTTTACCAAATTATTAAATTTTTACTACCTTTACTATTTTAACTGTGAATAGACCTTGTTTTTAATGATTTAACTGTATAGAATTTAGCCCTTGTTATATAAAGGGAGAGTGATCCTTAAAGGATTATGGACAGGACATGGCCTAAATTGTGCTGATGTACCTAAACTCAAACTCATTTACAATCAAATAGTCCTTTTTGCTCCTTAACAAAATTCACTGATGATGTGGCTCTTCTTTCCCTGTTTTCAGAGAGCTCAGACACCATGATTATTTCAGAGAAAGAAAAAACATTGAAAAATACTGCAATAATAATATTTAAATATTAAATGTAAAAAAAAACAACTTAGAATCAATTTTCGTAAAGAAAAGAAGGAAGATGATATTCTTCTAGAGAGAACATTGAAATAGTGCAAACTTTTAAATACCTTGGTACTGTGTAACAGTCTTAGATGATAAATTAAATTTTACTCCAAATACTGATTATATTAGGAAAAAATTTCAACAAAGATTACAATTACTAAGAAAAATGTCCTCCATGTCAGTGTTTTATCATGCTCACATCTGCAGCATTTTAAGTTTCAATATCTCTGCCTGGTATGGCAATCTGAACAGAAAATCCTAAAAGCCCCTGGTAAGGTCATTGGTAAAAAACAAACCCCATTTGGGTGACTGTTTGAGAGAAACATTCAAAATAAAGCTATAATGGTTTTAAAAAAAATGTTTAATACCTTCTGTGTCAAAATTTCAAGATTTAACCATTACAAAGGAGATACAAGGCACCGATTACAGAAACAAATAGACACAAAAACATCTTTGTTCCCTGGCAATCAAATCATTCCTTAGAAAAGATATTAACAACAGAGCTAGACAGGCCTTAGAGTGGAACCCTCAGGGAACAAGATGTAGAGGAAGACCAAAAAGAACATGGCGACACCGTGTACCAGATGAAGCTGAGAGGACAGGAAAGAGCTGGGAAGCCATTAAAAAATTAGCAAGAGACCGTGGAGAGTGGCATGTTTTTACTGAGGCCCTATGAGGAAAAAGGAAAGATGATGATGAATCAAATCATTAAATACAATTCAACTATCTGATATAAACATATATAATGTTTGAGTGAAACTGGTTTTCTGTATTTATAATGTTTTTTTTTTTTGTAATGCTCAAATTGTAAGACAAAGTTCCTTTATGGATGATAAAGATATTTATTTTCTACTGATTCTACTGGGGGGTTTTCAGCGTCCCTCGAAAGGAGAAAAGACGCTATTAGTTTTGTGTGAAATGTCTGTCTGTCCATACGTCCATCACGTTTAGATCTCGAAAACTGGAAAAGATAGTGAAAATCTGACATCATAATATTTTAGACCATTCAAAGTTCTGATGCAACTGCTCCTTTTTTCTTTTCTGAAAGCCAAAAAAATCTAATTTTTTAAATCACTTACTATTTTTAAGAGAAAAAATCTATTTAGTATTCATATAAGTTGGACATAATTTAAAACAATTAATAAGTAGTTTTTCATATTATTGCATGACCTGCAGCGCCACATTATAACTATAGAACATATAACTAAATGAAAATTTTTTTTTATGGAAATGTTTTTTTCTTGAGGCTTTGAATAAGAGATTGACCCTTTACAAAAAATTAGATATTCATTATAAAGCATCAGTTAGGGCAGGTTCACATTCACTTATCCTTTGGACTGCTGGGGAACCACACAAGATCTGTCAATCTTCTTTCTCCATTCTTTTTTATTATTTGCCATTGATAGAATTTCATTCTGATGTTTTTTCTAAAAATATTGAAACCTGCCTTTTTACCTGCCTGGGTGGACCACTTTGGGGGCCGATTTTTTGAGTTTGTGTTTCTACACAAACTGTCTTTGTAACCTTGTTATTACCAATATGTTTTTTATTGAACTTTCTAAATAACATAAGCAGTAAATTATGAAATATGACAAAAAGTATGAAAAATAAACTTTAATAATTTTTTCCAGGTTGACACTGCCGAAGCTGAGCAGCTTTTACGCCAAGGGCTTGGCAAGAGAATGGTTCGAGGAGACGGAATCAACAGGAGCACTGTGGTTTCTGGAGACTCAGACATGTTGAGTGGAGGAATTCATCACTATGAACAAATCACCCAGAGTGCTCAATCTCAGAGACTTAAAAGGTTCCTGACCACCACCGTCATGCCAGTATTTCTCTTAGCATTTACCCCCAACCTAGTGGTCATCATCTGGTACACAGTCATTCACTGTGAGGGCAGTTACCTCAAGATGCTGTCTGTCTTCTCACACCGCTCCATTCTTTCAGGACTGTCAGACATGTGGAGCCTAATGAACTATCCGTCTCCTGTGGTCATTTGGACATTAGTTATTTATTGTGTTTATGCTCTAGCCATGATGAAGCTATTACCCGGTGAAAATGTAACTGGTCCAGTCACCCCAAAAGGAAATGTTCCAGTGTACAAAGATAATGGGTTTATTTATTTTGTTGTTACTATTTGTCTTTTCTGGGTGCTGACTATCTGTTTACACCCCTTTGGTATTTCTCCATCAATTCTATATGATAAATTTGATGAGGTTATTTATGCCCTGAATGCATTTAGTCTGATATTTTGTGCATTCCTTTATATTAAAGGATTGTTAACTCCATCATCAACTGACTCTGGATCATCTGGAAACATAATCTTTGATTATTATTGGGGCATGGAGCTCTATCCCAGGGTTCTAGGCTTTGACATCAAAGTATTTACTAACTGTAGATTTGGTATGATGGTCTGGGCTCTTCTAGTCTGCATACACTCTGTCAAAAGTTTTGAACTGTATGGATTTGTTGACTCCATGTTTGTTTCAGCTTTCTTGCAAATCATGTACATTACCAAATTTTTTTGGTGGGAGTCAGGCTACATGAGGACCATTGATATTATGCTGGATCGGGCTGGCTATTATATATGTTGGGGTTGCCTGGTCTATGTGCCTAGTCTCTATGCCTCTGTGACATTTTATTTAGTAAGTCATCCTATACATCTTGGCCCTGTCGTTACTACCATTTTCCTATTTCTTGGTGCACTCAACATATATATCAATTATGCTGCAGATGTGCAAAAGCAGGAAGTGCGAGGTGCCAACGGAAATTGTTTGATCTGGGGAAGAAAACCTGAAATCATTAGGGCTAAGTACCAGCTAGAAAATGGGGATGAAAAAGAAAGCATTCTGTTGGCCTCTGGATGGTGGGGCTTATCTCGACATTTTCACTACATACCTGAAATTATGCTTGCTTTCTTCTGGTCAGCTCCAGCCCTCTTCGACAATATCATGCCCTATTCATATGTCATTTGGCTCTTTATTTTGCTCACACATCGCAGCTACCGAGATGACACAAAATGCAACAAGAAGTATGGCCTTTTTTGGCATCAGTATTGTAAGAAAGTACCTCACAAAATTGTACCCTATTTGTTCTAAAGTCTGGTGTAATACGTGTATTTATTGAGTTGTATCTTGAAGTGAAAACTTGTATTGGCAATTTTAACATGAAGGGTAGTAAGAAGTGGTAACTTTGCACTCATACCAAATGACTTCTTCCATATTTTCCAAAGATACTCAAGTTTTTTTTGTTTTTTTTTAAACTGCTTTTAATATTGTGTGTACAATTGACAGGGGGACAATCAGCACTTATATATATATATATATATATGAATTGATATTTTATTGTTTCCATAGACATAAATAAATATAGACTGACCAAAGTAAGTAACTTCATGTAACTTGAAAACATGTATATCTATTGTATTCCGATTTTCGAATTATGAAAAATTGCATGATCTTCATTCTTAGAGATTTAAAAAAAAAACACTAGTGAAAATAATTTAATACTTATATAGGTTATGGCTGAAATAGATAAGAATACTTAACTTTTATACTGCTCATAAATGCTGTATAAATAAAGTACACAAAATTGCAAGTCACAAATTTTCGTTTCATAAAACTCTTTAATCGGCCAGTCTATATTTATTTATGTCTATGTTTGTTTCATATGTTCTCCAGTTTTATAGCTTTACTTTATTTTGTACCATACAAGTTGGGTTTTTTTATATTGAAAGAATATGACATTTTAATACTAAATGTAGTCTGTGTTGCAGTAATTGAATATTGTCAATGTGTAACCACAACTGCATAATTGTTCTGTTTCTTGGTTGTCATTTTGTATTCATTGTGAGGATGTTACTGAACTAAATAAGTGCTTGGTTCGATTTGCTGATATTGTACTGCAAGTAAAAAAAAAAATTCTAGTCATACTATACAACTACAATGATACTGATGTAAAGAATGATAATGCTAAATGCAAGGAGTAAAACTTGCTTTATTGTATGGGAATTACTAAACATTAAAATAGAGTTAGGCCAACTAAAAACATGAACATACTTGATTTTGTTTATTTTTTGGTATCCAGTACCGGTAGCTTGAAATTCTGATTTCCAATCATTTTCTTGCATACAAAATTTTAAAAAGCAGTTTTTAGAAAGTTTAAATCTTCAGTTCTGAAATGACAAGTTTTCAGCAATAAGTATATGTACAGGTCTGTCAGAAACCACTTTGAGAAATGGATGTTATTATGCAGTGTTTGTTAAGAGGCTAGTTGGTTTTATCTTAATAGCTTTTATATTTACCAACACCTGTATTTTAAATCATTAGTAAGAGATAAATACAAATTGAACTACATGGTATCATAGATATCTGAATCTAATCCATAATGAATTACCATAGTTATGAATTTTATTGCCTATTTTAAAGCTAGTACAGGTATTTGTAATCTTCATTGCAGTTTGGTAAAAGTCTGTTGGCTTGGCTAATCCAATGATATCTTAAGAAAGTTTTCTGTCAATTCATTATAAGCACTAGCTTTAAGTATAGGTTTGCGTGTGTATATAAATAGATATAAATAATGCTCATATTTTTTGTACAAACTAAACACAAAAACATGTTGAATGTACCAGTATACATTTTTTGTTTTTAATTTCTTCACTTAGTTACACAAACAAGATGTAATATTTGAGTTTTGTGACAAAGTTCATTTGAACACTTCCAATTGAATAAAAGTTGTCCTTGACTTGTTCTTAGCTCAAGAGTTGTTGCTTTCTTTTTAAATTTCTTTAAGCCAAAGTTTTTCGCTGTGTCAATAATTATTTTTCATCACAGACTTTTTAGTTACTTTCCTTCTATCTTTTAATAATAATAACAACAAATGTACAGTACAGTACAAATTGACACCCCCAGACAGCTTTATTGATCTTTGTTGGAAATGTGTATGAACTGATGGACAGTGTGACTCTTCAATTAAATTGCATTCCATAGAAAACCACAACAAAGAATAGACTACAACGGAATGGTGATCTGATCGGTCTCACTACAACTTCTTGTTCCTTGGTCTCTACATCTTGTTCATAATCACCCCCAAGTCATCTTGACCGAACGGTGATTGGTCTCACATCTTGTTTCTAATCACTCCCTAGTCATCTTGACGGAGTGGTGATTGGTCTCACTACACCTTGTTCCTAATCACTCTCCCAGTCATGCATGAGACTAAAGGAACAAATAGATACCTGGTATTTGTAATACTTAGTGCTTTACTTAATGGGCAAAATGCCACACACTTTGACATGATCTAAGCTACAGTTAATAGTTTCATGATACCCCACTCTATTATTAAGCATTATTCCCTAATGCCTTGCCAAATTGTTTTTTAAAAAGCTTATCTAAGTAGAAGAGGGAGACGTGGTGCCTGAGTGGTAATGCTCTTAGCTTCTGAACCGGAGGCCCTGAGTTTGAATCCTGGGATTTTAGGGCGCCTCTGAGTCCATCCAACTCAAATGGGTAGGTACCTGAAATTAGTTGAGGAAAAGTAAAAGCGGTTGGGCGTTGTGCTGGCCATGACACCTTGTTAACTGTGGGTGCAGTAACAGATGACCTTTACATCATCTGCTCTATAGATTGCAAGGGGAAGTTTACATTTTTTACATAGTAGAAGAACTGCAACATTACTGCCATTTCTTTCAATACTGCAAGGTTTAGTTGTTTTCTATAAAAATAAAATTTATTACCACTAATAGATTAACTAATTTTTTTGTAAATTGATTTATTTATGTACAGTATAATGAATAATTGTGCAAGATTTTTACCATATAGACTGCGCTTTTTAACAAAAAAAGGACAACATGATGAATACACACAATTGTTATAGATATATTCTCAGTACAAACAAGGGCTCGCATGGCCTAAATGTTAGCTAGGTCAAAAACCAAATTAGCTCAGTATAATATAATGGGATGGTATTCATTGACTTTTTAAATTCAGCAGATTTTAATTAATTTCGAGAGCCTTTTTTTTAATATATATTTTGCCTTTACAGGATATTTCCTGGAAGCTCTTTTATTATACAAGTTATAATGGCTTAATTTAAGAATTTACAACTCGAATTAGCACGAGGCCCACTGCAACCACATAGGTTGCAGTGGCCTAAGGCTTCAACTTTAAACTTATAAATGAAATTATTTTCATAAACATACTGCAATTTTAATTAATTTAAATGATAACAATTAGAGCAATTTATAGTCATTATTGTTGACCTATTCCGAGAATTTTTATCATTATACAGTAGTGCAAAGGCATGTTCCTATGAATAAGGGAGTGTATACCACACCTAAGGAGAATGTAATTTACAAGCTTATTTTAAACCAGTACCGGTACTACCTATTTTGCTACACCTGATGTAGCTTATAAGACTGTTAAAGAACAATATTATTTACTTGATTTCGTGTTTCAAATCTTTCATTTTACAGATGCTAATAAAAATTGTATGATAAAAAGACTGCTAATGGTGAAACAAAACAACCAAGTCTTTGATGAAACATTGTGTCCAGTTCTTTATTCTCACTTTAAATCATTTTGCTAACAAGGGCATCAATATTGGAATCCCTGAAGCCATAGTCTCCACCATCATTGTAGTGGTTGTACTTGCGTCGCCATCCACCCAATGGGTTGGACAGTTTGAAGGGCCACAGAAAGTTGGAGGCGTACTTGAAGTTAGGACCAACAGTCAAGATCTCATGGATCAAATCCTCAATGCAAATAACATCCTTTGTACCTTAGATAACAAACAGGTGTAACAATTAAATATTAAGAATTAGTATAATAAAAAAAGGTACTTCCAAGTAGCTTTCAAAAATGTCCTCAACAGAATAACATCCAAAATGCACAGCAAGCAAATAAGATGGAATAGTGATGAGTTTATAATGTAGCAAGATGAAAAATTGGACTAAATCAATAGGATTTAGCACAGAGTGTTACTTGCAGAAAGACTTTAAACATTTCTAATTTCTTCTAGCTTATGTACTTTTAGGTGGCGGTAATCCAATGTTAAGCATAAGTACATTTTATTAAAAACTCATTTTTCTCTGTAGTAACCAATAAACTTAGCAAAAATTTTAATTTTATACACCTGCATTTTTAAACTGGCATGTAGAATTAATTATATTTAATATTTTTACTAAAAATGCTGACATCTGTGAGAAAGCTGTTTAATCTCTACTGAGCTCTTCATAACAATCAGATGAGCAATGCTTTAAAACGGGAGAGCATGTTCAGCAATAAACTGCATATTAAGGCTTCCTTGTGTGACACACTTTCATGCAAATAGATGTACAAGTTGTTTGCAATAAGTGGATCCTAAGGCCTAGTCAAGTATCGATCTAGTACTACAGCGGTTCTCAACCTTTTAAGCTCGGCGACCCCTTTTCACAATTCATCACTTTGACGCGACCCCCCCCCCCTTAAACACACAGCAATAGAAAAGTAGACAATAACAATCCATATTTTTTATGGTCTTAGGCGACCCCTGGCAAATCGTCAATCGACCCCCAAAGACGACCCACAGGTTGAGAGCCCCTGCAGTACTAGATTATACTTAGATCTAGACCTTAGATGTCTAGAATAGTCTATATCTAATCAACACTTATTTCACATGCCAAGGCAATCTTAAATGTAACAGAGGTGCACCCTGTAAATTGAAGACAGGCGCAGAGGATGGAAAGAAAACTTAAATAGGCTGCAGGATGCAACTGGGTGACAATGATTGGGGTAAGCCATTTGAAACAAATAGTGGCAATAGCAAAGAAAAAAATCAATTGAAACCTTAAGCCCTTAAGCAGTTGTTAGGAGCTATCTACCCCATCCCCTAGATAAGGGACATAACTATCGGTTATTTAAAAAATCAACTTTTTGAAAAGTTAATAAAAATCATACAAAAGCGTCCTTTTATAATAAGAGAAAAAGAGCCCTAGGCATTAGCATCATGTTTCCAGTCATGAATAAGCCTACAGAGCTAAAAAAAAATTTTTGTTTAAATAAAATATCACATCAAATTTAATTTCATTCCAACTTCTAGATCTAACATTATCAATTTGGCTCTAAATATTTTACCCAATCATTATTTCCCTATTCTTCAGATAAAACATTAATAATCCCATCATAATCATATTTAATTATAGCCTAAGAATTAGTTAACTATGTTCCATTTTTGTAACCAGAAAAAAAAATAAAAAATATATATATTAATATCCACTCCAACATGACGCAAATAAACGCTTTAAAGATATCTCCACTTCAGGTCAAAGTTAGTAAAAGATAAAAATGATAAAAAACTAGCAAGTAACAAAACAACCCAAAGTTGTCAATTGCCACGACTTGTGAAATGGTTAAATTTATACCCTACATAGTAAGGTATATTTCTTGAGATATTTTCAATGTCGATGTGCTGCTTGATACATAATGTCTTTATCTTCCAATTGCATTTCAGTCAAATAAGTGGGACGATCAATACTCATTTAATGTGGATATTATTAAGCTAAGCTACATGTATTATTTACCTAGCTCCTTTTCAATAATAGCATTATCAGTCAAAGGTATTCTCTGGTGGTTAACCTTTCCATATCCTCTCTTGTAAATCAGCTCTCTGACAGTCTTCAGACTTGGTGTTCTAAGAGTAATATATATAAGCCAATATTAAATATCAAGATTAGTAGTTTACTAAAACTCTAACCAGAATACATTACCAACCTCTACTAATTTCATAACTGTTCAGCCCTATTTTTTCTTAATTTAATCTGTTTAGTTTTCATTGGTAAATGTCCATGTCTAGTTTAATAAAAATACATGTAATCAAAATTAAATAAATGGTGTGCTCTTCCCTTGCCATTCTGATATACCAGTATTAGTATTTGCATTTGAGAACAGAGCCTTTCAGGAAGAGAAAACAATAATAGGTGTACTTGGCTATTAGTACAATTATTCTATTAGGGGTTAGGCTTTAAATATATTCTCTGATATAATTTTTTAATAAATATGCTATATAGGACAACTACATTTAGGGGAAGGATTTTTTTTAAAGGGATGCAGGATTAATTAAGTCTGTGATTTTTTTTTCAAGGTTTACCATTCCCTAGATAATTTCTCTTGGTCTCAGTTTGCCCTACTGTGTGATGTTCTGAGTTGGATGTCAGTGGTATATGCCATGACTAGTGTTCGAATTTAGTTATTACTTTTTCTACAAAAAATGGTAAAATTGTTGGTTATTATGATATCAGTTATTCAGGCATTAAACTATTATTACATACATACACCATAATTTAGCAGAAAAATTAAATTGTCAAACAAAATATTTCATACAAGAATTTTCTTAGCCAGCACTAATTATTGTGAACATATTTATATTTGCCTGTCAATTTCAAATTATGTAATTGCTTTTTTTTTTTAATTTCAAACTAAAACATTTCTAGACTAATTTCAAAAACTTATCTTTCAGAACTTTTAAAAGTTAATAAATCGATTGGCAACTTACCCCCAAGCAACGTAAGGCTCAGCAATTTTAAGCATATTTAATGTTGCTTTGTTAAGTTTCACAAAGACACCATTGTTGATCTGGCGCAATCTGAAGAGTTGCAAAACTTTCCTTGGTCTTGGATGGATACCATTGATACTGAAAAAATCAATAATATTTACGAGAAGATAATAAACTGTTCCAAAGATGCTCAATGTCATTATAAATGGTAAAAGGCATATCCAATTAAATAGGTCATAACACTAATTAAGATTGACATGAGTCATAAGTAGAGGCAGTATCAGACCTGCCTACCTAAAAACGTCCAAATGTGTATTTTGGCACCAGAATGTGTAACACTTGAGCGATCGACAATTTTGTCTAATATATGTATATTATTTAAAAGCAAAACAAAAAAATTATATTTAGATCTAGATATATATTAAAGAAGACAATATCACTTTTAATTAATACAGGCCATAAAATCTGTATCACAACTGCCACTAGTCAATTCAGAATTTAGAAATCTAGATCTATATAATCTAGTAAAATTGCATTTCTACTGTCATTGCAATATAGCAAAGTTCAAATACTGACAAAAAGATTAAGAAAAATCATTTTTATGTGTGTATATATATAGGTAAGAGTAATTAAAAAAAAAATAATCTTAGGCATTAGTGGCCTTTCTATTCTATTTGCAATAAATTTGATGTATTAAATACTAATAAGTAATCCCATAATGATCAACCATATTGTGTTTTTAATAGTACAACACCAATTACCCATATAAGATCTATTAAAAATCAGTTACTTGTTATTAATTCTTGCTTTTATCATACAAATTATTGGTCAACCACAAGAAGTAACAATGACGTAGAAATTTTTTTTAATCTAAATGTAGATAACTAAAAATGTTGTTTTTTTATCTTTTATTATCACCCTAAAATGTGCACCTTTCTCATACAATCAGTTCTAATTTTTTCCTTATTTAGACAAGCGGCAACACGTGTAATCAACTGACAAAGGTCACCACACCGAGGTTTCAAGAAACTACTTTGATATGTACATGCTACGTGTATCAGTAAATCACTCGCGACATGGTAATACGGTTTCTATAAAGAAACAGCAACAAGTAAGTGGCGTTACTAGCCAATCCCAAAAGGCATTCTGGGATCAATATAAAGAGTCAAGACAATTTAGTTTAGCCTAATGAGTCCAGCACAAATCTGATCTGTTACAAGAAGGAGAAGCCAGTAGAGTTTGGTACAAAAGTATAGAATTTATATGGCACTAAGTTGTACAGTATTGTGAATTTTTCAGACATTGAAAAATTTCGTTATTTGGAGACAAAAGTGTTAAGTTGGTTGTGTGGTGTTGTGCAATGTCTGCAGAGAGCTATATAGAGAGGATCGTAGCAATATTTATGAAAATATGCCTCTTATAAATGATAGATAAATTGTTCCCCACGAGTCTTAAAATTTACTTGATTTCATTTTCATTAATATGAAAATTGACAATCCTTTTTTTTTTTTTGGTGGCTTTTGAAATTAAAAAAAAAAAAAAAAAAAAAAAAGGGCCTACCCTCTAATTCTTATGACAAATGCTAATTTGGGTTCAGCTGGTACATAAAAGTTTCCATGTTGTCTTGCTAAACGAGCCAAACGAATTTCATCTCGTTCCTTTGCTCTGTACTCCTTTACATATTTTTCAGCTCTCTTGAAAATTACCTTCTTTTTAGCAACTTGCTTCTGAAAAAGTTAAAATGTTCAACATTAATTCCTCAGCCTAAGCCATTAAAAGGTGTAAATTAACACTAAAAAATATAAATGTATATGATAATATATGGATAATAAAGATTTTTATCATTATAAATATAAGAAAATAGCAGCATAAGGATATTGAGAGAAGATGAAAAAATGCATAACATAAGCCTTAATGAGGACTCAAACCACTGACAGGTACCAGTCTAGTATCCACTATCACTAACTGACTCTCAAACAAAATTTTAAAATATGCAAAGTGTAGTTATTTGATCCTGCATCAGAACCCAGGGTCACATAATTACATGCCCCTTCCAGAGCCCAGCCACATTAGTTTCATTAATTTAATTACCAGCATTTCAAATCTATCTATAATTATCTATCTATTGGATGGCTGCTTAGTCGTGTGGTTTGCTCGCTGGACAGTCAATAGTCGATGATCCCGGGTTCAAATCCTGCCCACTCCCATTTTTGGACTAGGAAGTAAATGCTTGCAACTCTGAAGGAACATCCAAAACATGGAAAACATTTTACAAATATTTTATAAGTATGTATTAATGCAGTCTTGTCGTACAATTTAAATTAGGGTCTTTGTTTTAGGAGCCTCAGGCTTAGAAATAATATTCAAATTAAAAAGTTTAAGTAATTTGATACTTTGAGCTACAACAAGTAAAAGTAAACGTTGTTTACATTTACACTGATTATTGTTTCTGTTCTAGGACTAAAATCTAAACTAAAAATACTTAATAGAACTATATTTAATATTGTCACAGAATCCATAAAAAATTATACTGTATATAATCTATAATGTCTAGAGCCAAAATAGTATGGATTACTTTTTTGTTGGCAGCTTCAGCCTTTGCTACTCTTTGTTTCGACAAAGCGATCTGCTTCCTTCTTTTCAGAAGTGATTCAGGTACCCTTGGCAGCTTAGCTTGTCTGAAATTAGATTGAGAGAATCTAGATCTAGAGTACTTATAAAATAGAATTTACGTTGTTAAGGATCAAAGGATTATCATTATACTAGAAGTCCAGAGATATCTAGTCTAAGTAAGTCTAGTTGTAGATTAGATATCTTTTCAAGTCTTTTGTCAATATTTCTCACTAAAGTGAATGAGTATATTTTGGGTCTGCATGACTGGTTGTGCAACAAATAAATGCATTTTAATACCTTAGCTCTGTCTTAGTTGTAAGTAATCAATAGGAATATCATTATCATTCATTTAATCATTTACTAGTCTAGAAATAGTAGATTCTATTCTATGTCATGTCTATGTAATTGTAAACAATTAATAAAATTAATTAGAATTTTAGATCTATCAAAATCAAGATCTATAAATGTACACAGAGTCACACAAAAAAATATTTATAGATTCTTTGAGATCAAGATTCCAGTACTTATACATGTTAAATAACAAAAATTGTAGACCAATAGACAATAGATCTAGTCTAGATCTATTTTTTTTCCTATCTACATAGCCATTATAGTCTTGATAAAATCTTATTTTGATTTTTTAAGAATGAATTTAAAAATTATTCTGTGGCAATTATTACAAGAAAAAATATTATTATGATAGAACTCAATTCACATAAATAATAATTACTTAATTTGGTTATTTAAATGAATGTTAATAAGGATGTTTATAGATATAGAAAAAGCATATAAAACTCACTTGTCTGCCATTGTCGACTCGGATAGAAAAAGGAAGTTGTGTTAGAGGAAATAACTAAATTATAACTATTTCAGAAACCAACGAAACAAAATCGGAAACTTCTCACTGATCAAGATTGTTTTTTTAAGTTAATTTTAAAACATAACTTATAAATAGTTTTCGTCATTATAATAGTTATATATATATATATATATATATATATATATATATATATATATATATATATATATATATATATATATATATATATATATATATATATATATATATATATATATATATATATATATGATTCTTTAAAAAAATATTTATTTGTTTGTTTGTTTGTTTTTAAAAGTTATGTACTAATAAAGATCTATGCAGTAAATGTTAATAGAAATGCTACTCTACTACAACTAAGTTGGCGTTGTAGGAAAACAGTTATGGTTGCAAAGTCTAAAATAAAAAGTGTAACTGGTTTTACTGTTTCAATGGATATAGCCTACATTAACATAGTAAACTATAGTTTATAAGTATGAAATTTTATCCACGCAATCTATTTTCATCAGTATTTCTTTTATCATCATATGTAAATGATCATAAACTCATTAATATTGTAATGTTTTTCTTTCCCAGTGGATAATAAAGATATCATTATTATTGCCAATATTGTCTTTGTTGTTGTTGATACCCACTCAAATGAGTAGTGAGATAATTTTTGTAGGCCTAAGTCTGTGTGTGCATGATGTTCTATCAGCTATACCTTCCTTCCTAATATATTATTAATCATACTTTTATTATTTATAAGACTTAATTCAATTAATTAAAAATCTGTACTCAACGCCGTATTATATAATTTATAGGCTAATGCACTTTAATAAATAAAATAAGCATATGGCCTAATAAGAAAAAGAGGAAGAACTTCTTGACATCTGTGTGGATGTAAAAGAGCCTACGGGCGACTGCCCACTAAGATGTCGAAATGTTCAGTCAGTCACATGAGAAAGAAGAGAAAAAAAAACTGTCCCAATTCACCAAAATGGAATCCTTAGAGAGGCACCCATTCAAATCCAAAAGACTGGCACCCAAAACGGCTAAAAAAAACCATTTTGCTCAGGAATAAGAGAACGTGAAAAAAGAACTACCAATTAGGAAATATAACTCTATTGAGTTCACGAAGCAGCGTGATGCTTCTTCTCCCTGGGACCAGAGTTCCCTTCCTTCTATAAGAGACACGCATCGAAAACGTAAAATAGATATCCTATCACAACCAAACAGAGCTCAAGGAATTTGTGACACTCATTTGTAACAACCTATTACCCCAACAACCAATGGGTCAGAGTTGACATAGATGGATCCTCTCAAAAATCCAACACAAATGAAGGAGCTGGCATACTAATTGAATGAGAAAGACTGGAAAAGTCAATTGCAACTGGCGATCTCTGACAGCCATAGAGCAGAAAGGCAAGCACTTAAACTAGCAGCTAATACACTAATGTCACTAATAGACTACTCATGTACATAGATGGATCCTCTAAAAAATCCAACACAAATGGAGGAGCTGGCATACTAATTGAATGAGAAAGACTGGAAAAGTCAATTGCAACTGGCGATCTCTCAGTGACTAATTTTTTGCTTTGATTTTGTTTATTTTAGGTGAGATTTTAATACTAAACCATCACTTGCCCTAGCACAGCAAAGGAGGTTTTGAGTTTAAAACTCCCTACCAGGGGGTTCGAGTTTAAAACCTCCTACCAGGGGTTTTCGCAGTTAAATTCCCTTCTTCTATAACACACAAAAAAAAAATGCAAACGACAATCCTCCAAATTTCACGAGCACAGTTAAGGAAGATTTTGATTTTTAAACCCCCTCCAAAATTTACGATAAACCCCCTCTTCAATATAAAAAAGAAAATTACACACTCAAAATTCTATGAGCGTAGCCAAACGGGTTTTGAGTTAACCCCCACCCCTCTTAAGTAGGATTTGAAGCTAAAAAAAATACCTCTTCAATACTTAGTATAAAAAACGCAAATTACTCATATGAGCGTAGCTAAATGGGTTTTGACTCAGTTTTGAGAGTAAACCCCCCTTCAGCGGGGTTTGAAGGTAAAAAAATACCTCTATAATATTAAAAACAAAGCAAATTATACACTCAGCATGTTATGATGGTATTCAAAGGGGTTTTGAGTTTAAACTCCCCTCCAGTGGTGTTTGAAGCTAAAAAATACCTCTTCAATATAAAAAAAAGAAAATTACAAACTCAGAAATCTATGAGCGTAGCCAAAGGGGTTTTGAGTTTAAACCCTCTGCAAGCGGGGTTTGAAGCTAAAAAATACATCTTCAATGTAAGAAAAAAAAACAAATTACGCACTCAAAATGCTATGAGCGTTGCCAAAAAGAGTTTTGGGTTTAAACCCCCCTTCAGAGTGGTTTGATGCTAGAAAATACCTCTTCAATATAAAAAAAGCAAATTACACACTTAAATTATTTGAGCGTAGCCAAGACAATTGGGGGTTTTGAGTTTAAATCCCTCTCCTACAGATGGCTTTTTTTAAAGTTTAAAACCCCTCCAGATGGTTTTGAGTTTAAAATCCCCATACAGAGCGTTTTACATCAATACACTCAATTCAAGACACAATCTCTGATCAGTTTTATTCAATGCTATAAAGAACTGTGTTGAATGTTGAGTATGCTTGGAACAAGATGGCAAGGGTGACAACTGGTGGAGCTCGATCTTCGACTGAGTAAAATGGAGTGTTTTTTTAAATACCCCAACCATAAACTTTAAACAGGAAAGTTTGCACAAAGCTGCATAAAATTTCAACTTGTAAGTTGGAAATACAAAATAATCGAACTTATTAAAGCTTATTGTGTATTAACCACAGGTAGTTTCGATTAAGAACACAGTAATCCGATATATCCGCTATCTTAGCATGGTCAAGGTAAACGAGAACACTTTATAATCTCAAGGGAGAATTTATCATGTTACTAGAAGGACATTGACTGTGACCTTGTTACAAATATTTCTAATGAAGTGTGGAAGACAGATTTCATGCTTCATAATTGTCATTGCAATGAGTTTTTGCATATGAAGTGTAAATGGATGTTAAATCTTTTCAAACAAGGCCTTCCTATTTCTACAGGCAAGCAAAAGAAAACATGTTTTGTCATTTTCCTTAGCTGAATGTGACATTTTTTCTAGTGAAATGATTAAAAGTACAACACTTATTTAGATTCCTTAAAGCAAATTTTAAGACGTCAAGAACCAGTTTTCAATACCATTAGCTCACCATTTAGCGCAGAAGCTGATTTAGCTTCAGAGGACATAACTCCGAGCAAAGAGAATTTCCAGTCAGTACTTCCACCAGAGTCTTTTGAGTGCCAGAATCTGTATGTCAACACTTTAAAAATGTGCTGCTGTTCACACTATTTGTGTACACATATATCTTTTCTTCTTCTTCTTTGTTCTCATTTTACATGTTGGAGGGTTCAGATCACTATTTTTATATCTAAGATGAACCGCGCAATGTTTTCCAGATCAGGCAGTTCTCCTAAGTTTTGGTTCTATAGGAGGGCTTTGGGGCGAGAGTCCTGTTCGGGTCTCTGATTTAGTATGCATCATTGAAGGACATGGTCAGCATTCTGATGCTCCAAAAGGGTATGTTTCGCTCGTCCCGTGGGGGGAAACTAAACAAGTATAATTACTGGTCGATTTTCACAGACTGTAATTTGACAGCAGTCACAATGGTAACAAACTAGTAAGCTAGTTTCACAGTTCCGAAACATTATGCACGAGTGTAAATTAAGTACATTAAGTACAATTGTATATTAGTGGGGTTATTGTAATATAAAAAAAACAGTAATTGAAACAAAATATTAATTGATTTCAAAAATTGCTAACTCTTGCTAACTCTTGTTGTATTTCCTTAATGTGGAGTGTGGAAAAAAAACGTGACTATAATACAGTGTAACTATGAATTTAAAGTTAGCTAGAGTATCTTTCTAAGTTGTATATACATATGCGGCCAGCCATTCCCAAATTTTAAGAAATGCGGCCCTCGATCCAAACAGGTTGCCCACCCCTGTTCTAAAGCAAACTACAGTTACTAAATTCTATGACCGTAGCTAAATGGGGTTTTGAATTTAAAAAACACAACACATAACTCCAGAGATTTTTTAATTTAAAACACCCAACAGATGATTTTGACGATAAAACTTCACTTTTCGATATAAAATCTTAAGCAAACTACAGTCACTTAATTCCAAGAGCGTATTCAAGAGAGGTTACACATTTCTACCAGTGGTAGGGCTCAATTAATAAAGTGCAGTGAATAGTCATCTGCCGAAAATTGAAAAATACTTAAGGTGTCTCAACAAAGATGGCCAAGACAGATTTTAGAAGTCAGCTATAGAGATCTGGTCTAAATCAAGAAAATCCTATGCCGAACTGGGAGTCAACCCCTTAGTAAGATTGTGACATCACATGAGGTTTGCGTGACATGTTCTCCGACAAAATGAATTAAGCATAAGAAGAGTTGCAATGACATCCTAGTACAACTAGGCGCCACACAATCATGGAGGTCCTCAGAGCAGGTGGGAAGAGGCTTCAGATATTGCCAGTGACAGGTTTTTGTGGAAACAGCTCGCCAGCAAATGCATCGAACAGCGCGGGAAGGTCTAAGTCAGTAAGAATAGCACATTAGATTTTTTAAATAAAACTTTTTAATAGCAAAATAATGCACTGCAGGTACCTCAGAATATGCATTTAGTTGGCTTTCAATACCAGAAATAGTGCTTGGCTGCGGGGCTCCACCCCGCGCTGAGGGAGCTCTCGGCGCTTCCCCAGACCCTTTGCTGGGGTCATAACTCTTGTTAGACGTAATTCATTTTGTCGGAAAACATGTCCCGCAAACCTCATGCAAGGCTCTGTCACCACCTACACATTTTGTACATTTAGTGTCAACCCTAAAACCGTTTGTAGTGTCATGGAGCAATGCAGATAGTGGTTTAATCGCAAGGCAGTACCTGAGCAGAGATAGTGAGTCACCCTTGTATATATCTCTTCTTATGTGCACAGAACCTAGTTTATCACGATTAAGGTGCAAAGTTATCTTCCTATTATCCATACAAACTTTCAATAGTCTTTTAAAAAGCCAATCATGCGGAGCTGAATCGAATGCTTTTTTGTAGTCGATGTAGCACATGTGTAAGTTTCTTTTTCTTCTATTAGCTTGGTGCAATATAATTCAATCTATAGTTAGCTGTAATTTACAGCCCATCGACTCTTCAATGCAACCTTGTTGTTCCTCTGCTAGCAGCTTCTGGGCAGAGCAAAATTGATACATTTTACTTTTTAAAAGTGAAGTTAATATTTTATACACAACTAACAGCCAAGTGATGGCTGCCTGGTCGTGCGGTTTGCGCGCTGGACTGTCGTTCAGATTTATCGATGGTCCCGGGTTCAAACCCTGCCCGCTCCCATCCCCCGTCGTCCTGGGGGAGGTTTGGACTAGGAAGTAACTATCTTCAACTCTGAAGGAACATCCGAAACATGTAAAACATTTTTACAAGTGATAGGGCGATAGTTTGATGGTTGATTCGGATCACCTTTTTTGGAGAGGAGCGATGTTCTCCCTTCAGTGAGTTCTATCAGCATTGAAGAGGGTTCTGATATAAACTCGTTAAAACTTGATGTAGTACATGTATGGCTTTACGTTTTTTCAGCCAAAAGTTGTGTATATTATTATTATTATTATCATTATTATTAGTGCTTTTTTGTTTTAAAAAAAATAAAATAGGTGCCGGTACTCGCAGTGATGGATCGCCTTTTAACTACTAATAAATTAATAATAAACGTTAAAATACAAGAAAAGTAATAATTTATTCCCCACATGGAAAAGAGTGCCGGTACGCCGTACCGGTGCGTACCGTTACAAAAAAAAAACAATAATTATTATTATTATTATTATAAATCTGATCTGAAAATTAGACAATTGGCAACACTACAAAACTAAGTTGGCAACACATCGATTTGTTTTCATTTTATTTTCAAGCGTGCTATTCTATCTACCCTAAATCATCAACATGTTTGATGAATCTAACTCAGAAGACGAAGATGTGAGTTAGAAATTATTAGTTCAAGTTTAATAATTAGATCTAGAATCACACAGATTAGATGAGATATGAAATGACAGATCTATTGACTATTGAAAATCTATTTCTAGAAGAGTACTAAGAGTAAACTGTAAATAGTGTAAAGAATGTGAGTGTCACTGTGACTGTACTCAGTGTGCTGAGCATGGGCGTAGCCAGGATTTTTTGTTGGGGTGGGGGATTTCCCCCCCCCCCCCGAAAAAAATTATATATATACATATATATATATATGTTTGTATGGATGGGTCCTGATGGGTGTGTGTGTGTGCACATTTAATTAATCTCTATTACATTCTGAGTTCTCATTCTGATCCTTCATTCTTATTAATCTTATGTTTGTATGGATGGGTGTGTGTGTGTACATAATTAATCACTATTACATTCTGATCCTTCATTCTTTTGGAAGACGTTTATTGTGCCCTAGAATAGGTTCTTCCTGGAGTTAGTGAAAAAATTGTAGACTCCTCGCCTTTGCCAGCAAGGGGTCTGGGGTAGCGCTGAGAGCTCCCCCAGCGCGGGGCAGAGCCCCGCTGCCAAGCACTATGTCTGGTATTGAAAGCCAACTAAATGCATATTCTAAGGTACCTACAGTGCATTATTTTGCTATTAAAAAGTTTTATTTAAAAAATCTAATGTGCTATTCTTACTGACTTAGACCTTCCCGCGCTGTTCGATGCATTTGCTGGCGAGCTGTTTCCACAAAAACCTGTCACTGGCAATATCTGAAGCCTCTTCCCACCTGCTTTGAGGACCTCTATGAAAGTGTGGCGCCAAGTTGTATTAGGCTGTCATCGCAACTATTATTATGCGCAACTCATTTTGTCAGAGAACATGTCCAGCAAACCTCATGCGACGCTCTGTCACAACCTTACTAAGGGGTTGACTCCCATTTCGGCATAGGATTTCCTTGATTTAGACCCGATCTCTAAAACTGACTGCTAAAATCCGTCTTAGCCATCTTTGTTGAGCCACATTTAGTGCTTTTCAATTTCTTGCACTTTATTAATAGAGCCCAGCCACTGGTAGACATGTGTAACTTCTCTTGACTACGATCTTTGCTATTTTGCTTTAGATGTTATATCGAAAAGGGAAATTTGCTTTAGAAATAATATTGAAGAGAGTGGCTTTCAACCTTAAAACGCTCTGTGGGGGGATTTTAAACTCAAAACAATCTTGAGGGGTTTTAAACTTTAAAAAAAGCCATCTGGAGGAGAGAGGTTGAAATTGTTAAGCCCCCCCCCCCCCTCCATTGGCTTGGCTATGATCAAAGAATTTTAGTGTGTAATTTGCTTTTTTTAGAGATATTTTTTAACATCAAACCCCTCTGAAGGGAAATTTAAACTCAAAACACCCACTAGGCTTGGCTACGCTCATAGCATTTTGATGTGAAATTTATTTTTTTTATTTTGAACCCCCACTGGTGGGGGGTTTAAACTAAAAACCTTTTTGGCTATGCTCATAGCATTTTGAGTGCGTAATTTGCTTTTTTTTATATTGAAGAGGTATTTTTTAGCATTAAACCCTCTGAAGGAAAATTTAAACTCAAATCACCCAATAGACTTGGCCCTCATAGTATTTTGATTGCGAAATTTGTTTTTTTTTTATTTTGAAGATTTATTTTTTAAATTCAAACCCCGCTGGCGGGGGTTTTAAACTAAAAACCTCTTTGGCTATGCTCAGAGTATTTTGAGTGCGTAATTTGCTTTTTTTTTTTATATTGAAGAGGTATTTTTTAGCTTCAAACTCAGCTGAAGAGTGGTTTAAACTCAAAACCCCTTTGGCTACGCTCATACAATTTTGAGTGTGTAATTTGCTTTTTATATTGAAGAGGGTTTTATCGTAAAATTTGGAGAGGGGTTTAAAATCAAACTCTTCCTTAGATGTGGTCTTGGAATTTTGGGATTGTCGTTTGCATTTTTTTTTTGTTTTATAGAAGAGGGGGATTTAAATGCAAAACCCCCAGGTAGGGGTTTTCAAGCTTAAAACCCCCTGGTAGGGTTTTCAAACTAAAAACCCCTGGTAGAGGGTTTTAAAACTCAAAAGCCCCTGGTAGGGGGTTTCCGACTCAAAACCCCCTTGGCTGTGCTAGGGCGAGTGATGGTTTAGTATTAAAATTTCACCTAAAATAAACAAAATTAAAGCAAAAGATCAGTCACTAAACTCTGGCAAACCCCCCCCCCCCCCCCCCTGCGGGGGGAATTTCATTTCGGGGGATGGGGTGGCTCAATTGTCTAGATTCTATATTTTTCTCTCTTTCTAAGAGTACTTTATTGATCCTTAAGGTAATTTGTTGTGATTACAAGGACTCTTTTCTCATATAATGACAACACCACAGAAACACCTCAGAAACATTCACATATTATATATAGAACAGACACAACATAAAATTTTCATTCAGCATGCAAACCCATATTATGGAGAATGCACAAACACTTCTTAGGCCAATCAGTTGTAGTCTTCTTATCTACCCAACCTGCATTATATTTATTGTCAAGAGTCGAGTCTGTGACCTATTTCGACCAGTTTCTAGAAGCGATGTCAAACCAGTGCTAGTGTCCAGCATAAACAAGTTAATTTTAGGTATCCAATCAAAGAAAGAGGTTAAGGGAAAAAATAGCACACATCAGCTTCTAGAAGGTCAAAGCTACTAAAATAATTAGGGGAGAAGTTTCCATGATTCTGGAATGTACGATTAAGAAAGGTATAAATTAATGGAAAGTCAGTTAGACGGGGCCCCCTAAGTCCTTGATTAGATATGGTTTAGTTTTGTGATATCAGCGGGTCTATTTAATTAAAGTTTTATTAGTTGAAGTAATATTATCTGAAGTTTTATTACTTGAAGTTAAAGTTGAAGTTATACTAAGTGAAGTTTCATGTATCTTTAAGTTTTATTTAAGAAGTATCAAGTCAAGTTGTTATTGAATTGAGAAGTCATTTTATGTGAAAGTTGAAGAAGTATTATTAAAGAAGTTTAAAGAAAAAATACAGAGAGATGTTTCTTCATTTCATTGAATTGTCAAGTTTGATAATATAATTCCCGGCAAGTGTGATCGTCACATTTATAATGCCTACAATCACACACACACTATTTTTAATGAAATGCCCCTCCCCCAACAATACACTTATTAAGTGTAACAGCCAGTATTACAATAATATCTCTACTCGCACCTTAGTCCACTCTTTACACACATATATATATTTATTTTGTCAGTCATAGATATAAATCTAGAAACACCTTATGTAGAATATCCCATTTTAAACTGTTTTATCCCCCCCCCCCCCCCCCCCCCAAAAAAAAACATGCACACACAGTCACAATTTTAATAGGCCCTTATATTCTCTGTGACAATTTTTAGGACTTCTTTAATTTTGCTTTAGCATAGAGGACTACTTGTAGATCTAAATTTAGTAATTTTAGTCATTTTAACATTGTTCTACTCACACGCTTTCATACAGATATGTAAAAACACATTTGGTAATCACATTGATAATTCCTCTGTATTCACTCTGACAATTATCCACACCTAAAGGAGAATTACATTTAAGATCTGTGAAAAAATATATATCTACATAAATAACAAATGTGGAATAAAAGAAAGTTAGGCACCAATAAAAGTGTTCATAAGTGCTTAAGCAGAAGGAATTATTGTTTTGGACATTACACATTAAAATGTTGGCTATCAAATACATAAAGGTAAAAAAAATAAAGTTAACAGTTAATGAGGGTGTCATGGGGCCAGCATAACAACCGACTGCCTTTACTTTTCCTTAACTAATGTCAGTTACATATCAGAGCTGGGTGCACTTAGAGGTGTCCAAAAATCAAGAAATTGAAAATATCAGGATTTGAACCTGGATACCCGTTTGAAAGCCAAGCACTTTACCATTCAACCACAGCATCTCCTGTCAAATACAGAGAAAAAAGTAATTGCGAATAAAAATTTGGTAAATTTAACTTTTGTGGTTTAGATTTTGAAAATGGTTTAATTATCCTAGGCTTAAGTTAAGTATGAATAGGTTAAATTTTCATTTTATTGTCCACAACAAGTGGGAGAATTGGTGATTATGAGTGATCAGGAGCAACAATTTTATATAGTAGATCTAGCATTAGAGTCAGTAGACTCTAGATCTCTAGCAGTAGAGTCAGTAGACTAGATCTTGTGTAGATCTAGCAGTAGAGTCAGTAGACTCTAGATCTTGTGTAGATCTACCTGGTCTAAGTCTGAAAACTAGGTTATGAATGATAATGATGACTCAATGACTGTGATGATGGTCATCTCATAATTTAAAATCATGTTTATTATTGGAACAATTATTATTATAATTATGATAATTAGATGTAAAGTATCAACCTAGAAAAAATCCCTAGATAAGAAATTTGATTAGATTTCATTTTAGATTTTATATTAGATTAAAAAAAATGTATATTTGTATGTATAGTATTGTAACAGTACTATAGTTATATGAATACATACCTAATATATCCCTATTTAGGGGAAAAATGTGTAAATAAATTATTCAACATGAGAATCAAACTAGACTTGGACATCATCTGTTTTTCTAGTAGTAACAAATCCACGTGTTGAGGTACTAAAATCTTTAAAATAAATCACATCTTACAAATCCAGATTTTTTTTTTCTGAAAGGTGAGGATCTAGATAGATGGAGCAGACATGTCCAAATACATTGAACTATGTCATCTTTTGTTCTGTGTTTTTGAGCGATTATTGAAAAAAATTTTTTTTATTTAAGATACAAGAAGCTTTGGCTGTTGGAAAAATAAAACCTGGCCTCATCATTGAAGAACAGAAAAAGAATTTCATCAATAATAAGGTATTGTTAGGTTTATTTGTAATATTTTAACTTCTGTTTGTCCATCAAATGACTTTTTTAAAAATTTGAATTGTCTGTTTCTGTATGAAATGTCAATAATTATACATATTATGTCTACTAAACATACGAGTGAGTAAACTTAGCTAAAAAAAAAACATTCATGGCATTAAAGGCTACCTTTAAAGCTTTTGTATATATTAAAGCACATTTTTGAAACTTAACGCCTTTAAATGCTATGATAATAACTAAAGATTTTCACTCTATGATGGATTCAGTATTATAACACACCTTATTCATTTTATATTGTTACACTTTACAAATTTAGCCTCAAATTAGGCATCTTTCAAACTAACAAAAAGCTTGTTTTACCCATAAAAAGTAATTCATTGGTGCAGCAGTGTTTAATGCGACCTTCTAATCTCATTCGGGAGTTAAAAAAATAAAGTTGATAGATGTTAATTGCTGATACTTGTGTTTGTGTGGCTTTTCTTCTGGGAATGTTTGCGACCCCCTTGTACAATGTATTTGTTGAGTCCATAGGAAATCCTTCTTATTCACAGTCTAGCACTTTTAGATCTTTTGTGCAGACATCATTGTAGTTTGTAGAAAGCCCTCCTGTTAATCTTTTGCAAGCATCTAGTAAATAGAATATTTTGTCTTTGGTATTGTACTATCAATCATTTAGTAAACACTACCCAGCCATTCGAGACAATGATACTCATTGTAGAGTTTGGCTTGGTTTTGTACTTCTTTGTTGGTGAAATATTTTCTTGCTTTTTAAAAACTACCTAGTAATGGATGTGGAATAAGTTAGGTTCCTTTCAGCTCAGGTTCAGGCACATTGATGGCCAGTATCAAATAGTGTCTTACTTGTGTCAGTCTGATCTTTAGTGACAGGCTGTTAATGATAGTAAAGTCAAAGTAAGTGAACTGTCAAATCTTTTGAGCATGCATTTGAGAAACACTCTATGATTTACTAGCATTAGCAACTGTGTCCCTGATTATTCTGTCTAACAGATCGAATCACCAATCATCATTTTAATACATAGATATTAAAACTTTATTCCCTTTTTTTTTTCATTGATTATTTGATATAATTGAGTAAAAAAAAAATTCCATAAAGAGTGGGAATTAATGTCATTGTATATCAGAACAAGGAGGCGCAGTGGTTGAGCGGTAAAGCGCTTGGCTTCTGAACTGGGCGTCCCAGGTTCAAATCCTGGTGAAGACTGGGATTTTAATTTAGGCATTTTTGGGCACCTCTGAGTCCACCCAGCTCTAATGGGTACCTAACATTAGTTGGGGGAAAGTAAAGGTGGTCGGTCATTGTGATGGCCACATGACACATTCATTAACCATAGGCCACAGAATCAGATGACCTTCACATCATCTGCAAGGCCTGAAAGGGGAACTTTACTTTATCAGAAATGACCATGAATTGTCTCTTACATGTTGCTGTAAATTGATCTCACATTAATGAATAATAGCCATTGTCCATCAGGATGGTAAACATGCCTTTGCTAGTTACTGCATTGCTGTCATCAAATATGTAAAAGCATTGTTGTTGTTTTATTTTTAAATAATTTTTTTTTATTGTTTATTGCATTAATCACATAAAAAATTAACACACAAGATAAATTGTTTATTTATATGTTAGAATGAGTGTGTACAGTGTACTTTGTAACAGAGTTACTTTCTAAAAGATTTTTTAACTTATCTTGTAATGAAAGTCACTAACTTATGTATTGATTCAATTTGATTCAACTAGGCAGGTTTAAAAGATAAAATAAAAGAATTCTCACTTGACAAGTTCAAATGGATTGAACGCTTTGATCTTACAAATGATCCTGCACCTTTAGTTGGTTTTAATGATCAGCAGAATTCTCAACTTGAAAATGATGATTTTAACAGAGAACTCAAGTTGTAAGTAATTTAAATGATTTAAAATATATAAACTCTGTTACTTTTTTTTTAAATAGCATTTTCCTTAAATCAGTAAAAATAAAGTAGGCATCAAAGGTATGTTTGCATATTAATTAATATTTATCATTTTGTGTTTATTGTTAAAAATAAAACATTCTGTGTGCAAATGTTACAATTAAAAAAAAAAGGTTGATAGATTGAATCCACAATTGTGGAAGTGAAGCAGCTTGTTGCTGGACATATTGCACCTATATGGTAACCTAAGCATAAATTGAAAACTGTTTTATTGTTTTTACAACCTCAAGAAAGAAAGAAATATTTCCATTTAACATATGAAAAGAAATACTTATTAGGTTAGTCCATTTTTTTTATCATGTTGGGCTTATTTGGGGAAAAAAAGGATAATAAGACTATTTATACCAAAGAAAGCAAAGAAAAAAAACATAGCAAAAAAAAACAACAACTATATTACTTATGATGTCTTCCATGCATTTATAGTAAGTAACAAATTGTAGTTCTTTAACAGTTATAGACAGGCTCAAGCCACAGTCTTGGAAGGCTTGGCAATTTTGAGAAAGCTCTCTATCCCTACTAGACGACCCGATGATTATTTTGCTGAAATGGCCAAGTCTGATGAACACATGAAAAAAGTATGTAGAGCTAGATAGTTGTCAGACATCAACGTTACTTTCTTAAATTGTATATTAACTTCATATATTGGTTAGCTACTACAGGCAGACCAAGTCTAATGCACAATTAGCTGCATTGTCAATGTGCCCAGTTTCTTGGACAAAGTCATTGTATTTGATTTAAAACAAGTAACATAAAAAATGTTATATAAAATGACAATTCCTCCTTTAAGAATCTGAAGACTTTTTGTAAGAGTGATTTTTTTAAACTCTTAATAACCAATGAATGATAGATCTAAAAAAAAAAAAAGGGCATTTTTATCTCACCCCACCTCCCCATAAAAAAAAATTGCTGGTTTAGTGAATGTATAAATGTACTCAGATTAAATATAAAATTCAAATAAAATGCCTTTAGAAAAGTGTGCAAATTATTCCTTAACATCTATTTGTTTATTAAACTCTGAAGAATAGGGCTTTGTAAATGAGGTTAAATGGTGTAATGTTGAAGAATGCGAATGTCGTGAAATGCTGGGTTCTTGCTTCCTGGAGTACTCTTAACACATGACAATTATATACACTACAAACTGACTTAAGTCCGTTTCAGCAAACAAATATAAAGTTTATTTTACAACATAATAATAATACTGCATTCCTTGTTAGTGCTATGAGTCAAGAAATAATAAACAACCCTATCCGCATAACAGCGGTATCAAATGTATCCAATATGTTAAACTTTCTAGATTACAAATCACGTCCGCATCTCAGCGGGTAACACTGTGCAGAAATATAGATTAACTAATACATGTCTCAAAAAGACTGCTGGCAACAACTGTCCACAAGTTACTTTCTAACTGCAATTACTTCAGACTTTTCTAAGTCGCTACTGTCCGTTGCGGACTAAAATATACTAGACTGCCTCCTATAGAGATAACACTTTACTGACCACACAGTCCATAGTATCCCACTTGACTTCACTTACTTGACTTGACTGAACTCAAAGTCAACTTTATTCATTCTACTTCCTGTTTTCTACATCAGGAATTCCACATGTTTTTTAACCTCTTAACATGACGTGAATATTAGATCATGCAATGTCAATTGAGACTGTGACAGACTTACATGTGGAAATACCCGCTTATGTATGTCTGTTCAAGATAAAAATTGTCTAAACCAGATTTAATTTTACAAATGAAAAAAAATATTTATTTTAAAAAATTGTAAGCCAGCTCTAATGGGTACCTGACATTAGTTGGAGAAAAAGTAAAGGCAGTTGGTTGTTGTGCTGACCACATGACACCCTCATTAACCATAGGCCACAGAAACAGATGACCGTTACATCATCTGCCCTATAGATCACAATGTCTGAAAGGGGAACTTTACTTTTTTTTTGCCAATTAGCTAGTAATTAGTTAAACATCTAAGGTTAAATTTCTAGGAAAATCATTTGAACGATATCTGTGTCAATGCAGGTTCCAGTTTCCATGAAAAATTGCAATGAGCAGGACAAACATTATTGTTAACCCTTGGCTTCAGAAATCTGGCCATTTTCAGTTGATCATAAACTGCTATATTTTCTTGACAACTTTACTGAAAAATATGAGAGTTATTAGTACCATTTAATATAACATTTCTGTTTCACATAAAAACTTCTACTCTATAATAATGTATTTTTCTTTTTACACATATTTTAAAAACTATGCTGATATATCACTTATTAAATTTCTTCTTATTTCTAGGTTCGAGCAAAATTATTGGAGAAAAAAATTTCTATGGAGAAATCAGAAAAGGCAAAAAAATTAAGAGAAATGAGGAAGTATGGGAAGAAGGTAAATTGTTAATTAATAGTTAAAGTATTTAGTATTTGTAATCAATTTCATGCATTTTGTTGACAGAATGTATTTCTATTTACTAAATTAAATGTCTTGTGACTTCTTCAGGTACAAAAAGAAAATATGTTGAAGAGACAAAAAGAGAAAAAAGAAATGCTGGACTCGGTTAAAAAATTTAGAAAAGGTGAATAGAAATTTTAGTTCCCATTGGAAAACAAAAAGGAATGTTTAATATTAGTTCTGAGCAGGGTCTATGATTTTATGATATTTTGGAAATCTGGGTTTTACTGCCACTATTGCTTTTACATTTAGGCTTTTCTTGCTTTGATTTCTGTGTTATCCAATAACACCTTATGTCTCCCTATATCGTTAAAGATCTAACCTTGAATGAATCTGATTAATTTGTATACATTTTCAAACATATGTTTTGTGCTTTGCATCTTGCATTGCACTCTAAGCATGTTTTGAACTTATCCCTAAGCTCTTACCTGTCAGACAAGAAAGTCAATAATGTTTCTTTGTACAGATTCATGTCACTGGACATTCATTCATTGTGAAACATTTAGATTCTACTTTGTAGATATTATTTGATTTTCTGCTTCACAATGTATGTTCTAAATAATGATGATGCATTGAGCCCATTTTTGGACCAGCAACTTACAAACAAGTGACAATGACAGTGTTTGTTTCATCCAGTGGCATTTTATTTATGCAGTTCTTCTTCTTTTTTTTTGGTCAGTATTTGATTTGAGGGTGATCTCAATCTATTACATAATTTATAGACTAGATTTCATTGTCATTCCTTCAATATTTACTAGGTTTAGGAGAATGGTAGAATTGTGAGGACATGGTTACTAAAGTCGCTTTTAAACTATGGAACATAAATATCATTGTTTTAGACAGTCAGAATTACAGTTAAATCTGCTTCTAAGCCTTCTCAAGAAGTCTCTCTTTGACTAATCCAACTCTTGCACATAGATTAAATTTTAATTTGATTTGTATAACAATCTCTGTTTTAATTTAATCATGCATAAATATTGAAACTAAATAATTAGTAATTTATGTTAAATATTTTAAAGCTTTATTGAATGAAGAACTGGTTTATAAAGTTTGGCCATTTTAGTTTCATTGTTTATTAAAAATTAAGTGGTTTTACTTGAAAACAAGTATCACCATCAATTTTGAAACAGTAGGGTAAATACTATTACAAAATTTTGAATCTGGTTCACAAGAAATACTTATCTATTGTTTGAATATTTAGGTCAAATTGATAGACTTGATCTGTTTGATGAGACAATAGAAAGACAGCCTAAAAATTCAGAACCTGTTAAAGGGAAACAGCAATTCAAGTAAGATATTATTTTTTTTTGCAGTGTAATTAATGAAACAGCAACATTTAAGTTAGCAGATGTGTTGGATTTACTGTTTAGGCAGGGAATCTCAATTACGCTATTAATTCCAAGTTATTGCTTATGAGTGGATCTGACTTTCAGCTAGCTTGGGATCAAACTTAGACTTCTGAACAAAAGCTCCATGGAAATATCTATGGACTTGCTAGTCCACTTTGCTCAAATGATTAGCTAGGATTGTGATTGTGTTGGTCACATCTTCCTGACTTTTTTGGCTTACAAGAAAACTCTATAATTTTTTAATTTTTTTTTACAAAAAAAAAACTATCATCTTTTCTTTTCCCTAGAATAAGTAAAAAAATAAAGAATAAGAAATAATCTTGTATGGTATGACAAATAATGGCAAAGTGATAAAGCACTTGGCTACTGAATTGAAGGTTTTAATTAATCTAAATGTCAGGGTTTCAGTTTGGAATATAAGAATGCTCCAGTCCACACAGCTCTATTAGTTGCCTGACAAATATGATCTTGAATGAAAACTTTATATTATTATTATATTTTTTATATTATAAAGGAGCGCACACGTTTGAAAACAAAAAGCCCTTAAACTTATTATGTATTTAATTAAACAGTGTTTGACTTTTTTTTAAACAGACCAAACAAGAGGCGAGAGTATAAAAACAAAAGATTTGGTTTTGGTGGACAGAAGAAAAGATCTAAGTACAATACAGCTGATAGTGCTGCAGACATGGGAGACTTCAGTGCCAAGAGAGCACATGGGAAAGGGCCAGGAAAACGTAATATCAAGGTAATCATTAGCTCATGTGTCTTGTTATAAAAGAAAACAATGAGCCAGGGTTTATTTACAATGTTGAGATCTTTTGTACAGATTGTTTGGTGTGATGACCTTTGGAATGATAATGTTGTCCCATAAGTTGAATGTTGCATATATTTTCTGAGAAAAAATAGAAACCAAAAATATCTGAATTAAATATATACACCATACGTTCTAACAAGTCCTTCTGCTATCACCTTATTTTTGTGTGTGTTTACTAACAATTATACATTTATTTTTTAAAAAAAGATTGTAATTTTTTTTCTTTATTTACAGCACAAAGGTCAAGGAACAAGGCCAGGCAAAAGTAAAAGGAAAAATTTGAAAAATAGGAACAAATAAATGTAGTAATTGTATTCAAACGCTTTTATTCTTTTTTTTTTCACATTTCAACATGATAGCATTACAACAGTTGACTGCCTGCTCACAGACTGCATTATGGAAATGCAATTATTTACAATGTATTTACACAGGGCTAAAAATGTGTATTTAAAGGTCAGAAAAAAGAAACTACAGTCAACATATATCATTTTATTCTTTAATAAATTGAGCACAATTTCTTGGCTACATAGAATTTAAATAGAAAGATGTAGTGCTTTTTTCTTGCCTAAATCAAAGGGGAAGCTACTTGCTTTATTAATTCACATTACAAAAAATGTTGTTCATAACTAGAATAAACAAACTATTAGAATGTAATACATTTCAATTTGTAAAAGTGTCTTAGGAGCTAAAGGAACTTTGGTACAATTTCTAATATTAATTTCAAGGCAATGCACTAGTTAAATTAATCAAATTATCGTAATATTTTATTCTCATCTACTCACATGCTTCATTAAAGTAAAATTTAACAAATAAGATACGGTAAAAAACTCAAAGCTTGTAAAAGAATGTTCAGTGGTATATTCATTGAAACCAGAGTAGCTGTGTTTGACATATCATTTCAACACCGGTTCTTAGAGAATCATCAGCTTTATGTTTTGGGCGTTGGCTCTTTCTTGTCCATAAGACTCCATGCTTTATCCATATATTTAGTAATGCTGGAGTTGTGGCGATAGAAATTCAATCTTCTATCTGTACGATCATGTTCAATCTAGAAAATAATATATTGGAAAATAATTGAAAGAGTTTGTGGGTAACAGTACAGAAATTTATAGATGCACTTAACCTAAATCACATTAGTGACTTATAAATAGACTAATTGCAAACCATTGATTTTTTAAATGCTTTGTAAATGAAAAATGAATGGGATCATTTCATCTACATTTTTCACCTTATAGTTGCATTACACACTGGTTAGATTATACGGTACACAATACTGGAATATGCTTATATAATGTGCATATTTATATAGTGTGTAATAATGTGTGTTTACCAAAGTCTAAATCGATAGCTACTTGCTACCTTGCTTTAAGATAGGAAAGTAAGGATTGCTCTTTGTGCTAGATTTTAAAGATCTTAGATAAGATCTAATTCAACTCCACCTACTCTTTAAACCTTTCTTTTTGGAATCCAAGCTGTTAGCTGAGCATGAAACAACCAAAAGATAAGGTTAAAAAGAAAAAAAAAAGAAAAACTTTACCAATGGATGACTTATCCAGCCATATTCTTGTGATTCTGTCTGTGGGAAAGGATATTTTTTCACAGGTTCTTGGTGGGCTCTACGTATAATATCTTGAAAATGTACTTGGAATAAAAACAGATTGAAACAAGGTAATCGATAAAACAAGAAAACCTATAAAAATGCTTTTAAAAAAAAGCGTAGTTGTATCAATTTGGATCAGTCATGTGATTAAATTTTTAACTAGATCTAGACTAACAATAATAAATCAGTGCAATTACAAATATTTTGACCAATAGTTTTTGTTTAGTGCAATTTCTTGCTTCTAGCCTTCTCAATACCCTTTGATCCTATCATTATCTGAATCAATTGGAAAGGGGTGGTGGAGAAATAAGGGAGTATCTTGATGATTGCTTTTTAAATGCATTTATAACAACAACAAAAAAGTGAATGACCCGAATTCAAACTCGAGGGCTAATATACTGAAGCTAATATACTAAACACTAAACTAGGGACTGCTTATGAAAATGAAAGGTTTTATAGTTATCTATTGTTAGTTTCTCTCTACAAAGTATAAAGGTGACTAATTCAACTTATACTACTTTATTAGTCAAGCACAATTTCTTTCCCTTTTTTGAGGTACCAAACAAAATAAAAAAACAACCAATAGTTAATTAACTAATTGGTTTAATTTTTTTGCATTGATTCTTGTTTTGTCAGGTAAAAGCAATAATTGCAAAATTTCCCCTTTATCTCAGATCAGGTGTGGGAGAAATAATGTGTAAAATTTTTTACCAGACAGAGCTTTTTAAATATTAGGTTTCTAAGTGGTGCATCTACAGATATTTAATAATATTTTATATTTATTAAATTTAAAGATATTACTATTACTAAAATAAATTTTAACTGACTCTGATAAAAATTCCGAAACTGAAGATGCTATAAATTTCTAAAGGTTTAAAATATTTTTTGTTTAAATTTTAGCCAAGCATTGGTAAAATCATTCTGCAATGGCCTTATACTTAATTGAGATTGGATGGCTTAAGCATTAATTCAATATGATCGAGGTTGGCTGCAATATAAAAAAAAAATAAAATAAAACTTGGTTTGACTTTAGAACCACAAAATTTTTCACCTGGGTTTGTTTCATTACCAATTGAACCTGGAGCTGATTTGGGAAAGTATTAGCCTGAGTTCTTACATTAAAGCTTGGGTTGTGAATACATAACCTTTAAATATATAAATTTTTAAATAGCTATCTTAAAGTGGTATAAACTGAATAGAGTCGAATACATAAAATTATCAAGTGCTCTGACGGAAGATTACAGAAACAAAATAATGAAAAGAATTTGTAATATTCAAAAACATCTACATTTTTTTTCTTACCATCTTCTTCCCCTTCAGCAGTGTCATGCTGTGAATTGGGTTTTCCTGCTATCACATGAACTGCAAAGAAAAGAACACTAATTACTAAGCTACTTGAAAAAAGAAGGCGCGGTGGCTGAGCTGTAAAGCGCTTGGCTTCCAAGCGGGGATTCCGGGTTCGAATCCTGGTGAAGACTGTGATTTTTTATTTCTGGATCTTTGGGCGCCTCTAAGTCCACCCAGCTCTAATGGGTACCTGACATTAATTGAGGAATAGTAAAGGTGGTTGGTCATTGTTGCTGGCCACATGACACCCTCATTAACCTTAGGCCACAGAAACAGATGACCTTTACATATGCAAGGTCTGAAAGAGGAACTTTTTTTCTTTTTACTTGGAAAGGACAATAATTCAATGAGCACACGATAAAAGTGTATTAATCATTTGTACCTAATATGTCATGCAGTTGGACAAAATTAGAAAAAATTTTTAAAAAATCTTATTAAACATAGATCTAGGCTCACAGGCTTACTGATATAGCACTTTCTTAACTGAAGAACCGATGCCTACGGTTTTCATACATATTTAGCACCACAATGACAAGCTTTGAAAATTAATTCTCCTAGTGTCTAACAATAAGAAGATCAGTCACCAGCAAGCGTCACAAAGTTTAATTCACTGATGATGCGGCTCTTCTCTCAGAGAGCTACGACGTAAATAAGTATTTCAGAGAAATAGAATACAGATAATTTTTTATTATTAAATGTAAAAAAAAACAACAAAGAAATGCAAACTGATTTTCATAGGAAACAGAAGGAAAATGATATTGTTTCTGTCGCTGGAGAGGCCATTGAAATAGTGCAAACTTTTAAATACCTTGGTACTATCTTAAGCAACAAATTAAATATTACTGCAAATACTGATTTTATCAGCAAAAAGGGCATCAAAGAGTACGATTACTTAGAAAAGTGTCCTCATTTAATGTTAGCGAAAAGGCCTTGGCTATATTTTATCAGGCTCACATCTGCAAAATTTTAAGTTTGAATATCACTGCCTGGTATGGCAATCTAAACATTAAAAATATATAAAAAACTTCATAGGATCCTAAATGCTGCTGGTAAAATCAATGACAAAAAACAAAACCAATTTGACCATCACAAAAGAGATACAAAGCACTGGTAGCAAAGACAAACAGACACAAAACTCTTTTGTCTCTCTGGCAATCATATCGTTAAATAGAAACTATCTGATATAAAATTTTCGCATGTGAATTATGAGTGATTCTGGTGTGAATGTATATTTTAGTTTTCTATAATTTTAATGTTTTGTTTGGTGTAATAGTGTAATGCACAAATTGTAAGACAAATTTCCTTATGGATAATAAAGATTGTTATTATTTTCCTTTTCAGGATTTTGTACTGGCAAAGTTCTCAAAAACATTATCAAAATTAATTGTTTCAACCAGACAATTTAAGTGCCCCTATCCCATTGAAGCTCTCAAATAGGTTAGAATGAATTGTAGTTGATATTTTATCTAGTGTTTTGTACACATTTATACACCTGTTTCTCCTCTGTGGAGCAGCCCTACTGTCTAGAAACATACATTAAATGTATTTGACTTTGGGTGAGTAACCAGCTACAAAATCATTTTTTTAAAGTCTTCATTAGCAAATGTGCATTTTTTTTATCCCTTGGGTATTTGTAAAATGTTTTACATTTCGGATGTTCCTTCAGAGTTGAGTTGAAGCCCTGGCCCAAACCTCTGCAGGATGAATTAAGGGGGATGGCAGTGGGTATATATATGGCATGAACCCAGGACTGTCTAGACAACTGAAAGTAGTGAAAGACAGTTCAGTGCCCAAATGATGCCATATGGCATTGCCATGCAGCCAGCCCCATTAGATGATTAGGGGTTTCACTCGGAGTTGAGACTGAGTGTTGACTACATCCCCTGCCCCTACTAGTGATGTATCTACTAATTTTATTTTTTGGTAGTCTATGCTCTAGTCACTTACTCTTTCTAAATGGATTAATACCATAGTTTGTATATATTTTTTGACATCTATTTTCCTTCGCTATAGTTTCACATAAGATACTATTTTGGTGAACTGCATTTACGGGTTCTTTTTCAGTTTGCTTCGACGCCATCTTTATTATGAACGCTTGAACAAGCTTTGATTGTTGCTATGGAAAACAAAATTAAAACACTTATTATGTTTTATTTTTTAATCAAAGATATTGTTCTTTTCAAATTTAATAATTATGAAATATAGTAAAATTCAAATAGATGCTTATTTTAAATTTAAAAAAAAAAGAGAAGTGATCCCACAATTCTTATGCTCTGGTTGACTTAAGACGCCATTACACAAACATAATATGAATATTCCAGCTGTGCAAAATGTTTTGGACTTAAGTAGATTTTCTTATTCTTAATTCAATGGATTTTTGTCAAATATGATTATTTACTGAGATTACCAAAAACAATTTAATTTAAAATACATTCTGAGTAAGTACGGTCAGCTTTTTATTTTCGAAATTATTGAATATTAAATTAAATAAAAAATGGTCAAAAAAATTACGTCAGTCATTCAAGTCATTGACTTAGTGAAAACAGTTGACTGTGTTGAGTTATAATACTAACTGAGATCTATACACTTGATTTGATATCTAGATCTAGATTTAACAATACTAATGTCAATAAATCTAGTTAACATCACATAAAATATGTTAAAATTTTGTTTGTTGTCAGTGTTGAGTTGAGAGGAGTTGAGTGTTGTGCTGTCAAAGTGGGAGTTGACTTGTGTAACTCAAACTTAGATTTAGATCTATTAAGTTGAGTAGAGGACTAAAAATAGAATAAATGTAGATCTTAGAACTAGACTCTGCTAGATCTAGATCCGGATCTACTCCTAGATCTATCTATACTTCTATTAATTATCTTATCTTATATAATACAGACGTAACTTCAAAAAAGGAGATGATATTATGTCTTATGCGTCATGCATTTAGTCATGCATATTAACCAATGACTTAAATTCTGCCAAGTCACTGGTTTTCCTGGCTAGCTCAGGCAACCCATTCCATGCTCTAATAGCGCTAGGGAAGAAAGAGTATTTGTTCAAATTTGTCCTAGTATATGGGACGAGGAATGTGCCTTTATCTTGTGTCTTTCAGAGTATTTTATTAAATTTTGTTTTTGTATTTGAAGATTATGGTTCAGTGATTTATGTATAATTGAGTCTTCTGTCCTGAAGGCTTTCTAAATTTAGTGATTTTACTATAGGCGTTACTCTAGTCAAATGTGAATATTCATTTGTTATGAATCTCACTGCTCTATTTTGTGTCTAATTAATTCTATACTATAGTCTATAGTACTCTATAGTGACATATACTATAGAATATAGAATTAGATTATAGATCTAGATTTTCTAGATCTAGTAAATCTAGTTAGAATCTAGTAATTCTATACTAATAAAATACTAGATCTACTTACTAGAGCAGAGGTATTATGACATTATAAAGAGTAAAGAATAATCTAGATGATTCTAGATCCAGTCCTAGAAGTAGTACTAGTAACTAGAGTAAAACAGTGTCGTTCGAAAACCTAAGCAAAGTCGCTGCCATTTTCAACTTTGAATTTTTATAGCTCCGTAATGGTCTGGCCTATGAAAAAAACTCTTAGTATCAATGGATTTCTCGTATTTTTTTCAATAAAAATTGATATGACGTATTGTATCACTATACCTTGTTAAAATTAAATATAAGGTCAAAGAGGTGTAGGGTCGATATCATTGTCCATAACGCAAACCAGACAATTTCTCTTTGTGTCAGGAAAACCAGACACTGTGTAAGGGTCATCAGAAACTTTCACAAAATATTTTTTAAAATATATTTTAATCTTTAATAATAATAAATCATTTTCATTTACATCTGTGTAAGAACACAAGTCTTTGTCAGGTTTCCCATGCTTGGTATCTCCAGTCTAGGCTTGTAACTGACGTCGCATCAAAGTCATTTTTTTTACCTGTAGCTTGTTACGCTAAGTGAAGATTAAAAAAATGCTTCAGTTTATGTAATTGGCATCTTACAACTTTTATAACTAATCTAGATTACTTTAATCTAGTCTACATCCAGATTATATTAAACTACAATACATTAGTTGAACTATTATCAATAGAAAAGTTATGTTGTCCGGATAGCTTGACAGACTAACATCCATCATGAACACTAAACACCCCCCTTTAAAAAAATTCAGGCTCAATTGACAACATATTTCATAAGTCATTTTCTTTTAACTCCAGCGCAAGAACACGACAAGCCCCGCAACTTTATTCTTGGCTGTAACTGACGTCACACCAAGGTCATTAGACACAACAGTTTTACCTGTAGCTGGTAGTGCTAGGAATTAAAAATGCAAGTTGCAATTTAATTTGGGGAGGAAGTGAAGGAGGGGTGGTCTCGTACTCTTCACCACTCACAGCATCTCCACTCAATTAACATGCTCTGTAGACAACAGATGGAAGGGGGGTCCACTCTTTTAACTAGCTCAGTGCAAGTGATGTAACCATCTTCAATCTTGACACCAGTTCCCCTTAGACACAACTAAAATTCAAGTTTTTTTAAGGGGCGAAAAGGATGGGAAGTCAATTTATTCATATTAGAAGCTAAAAGTAATTGGCTCAAATACTCATGAAATTGCTCTAAATAGAACCCAAGACCTAGGTGCATTAATCTGGGGGCAGTAAAATAAATGTATTTAAAATAAAAACCTTTATAAAAAAATTGAGTATTATAATATCATAAACATCAACACCTTGGCAAAATTATTTATGACTGCTCTACTATCTTACTTACACAATATCATTAGCAACTATCTTTCACTTGAGCTTTAAGTTTGACTGACAAAACCATTTCTAAAACATAAATTCAGACTGTAAACTTGTCCATTCGTGATGTGAACTGACAGAATCTACACAATGGTCTTCGTAATTATAAAGAATTTAGTTAATTTGATCTCAAAGCTGTCTTTTCTCACATATAATATTAACATTAGACTGACAATCTGGCTAGAAAAAACATGGTATAGAAATGAATTAGTCCTACTTTATTGCAACTGATAGCTATGAAAAAGTTCTTGCTTGAATTAGTTAATGTATATTTTTTTGTCCTGCTTAAACTAACCATGCTTAAAATCATAAATCATTATATAAAATTAAAAGATTTATTATTTTTTTAGACTGGCTTAAAAACAAGAAAAACCCTTGGGTACTTTTAGTATCTCATGGATCCAGAATACGAAAAGCGACTATTACGACAACAGAATGGACATGTTTCACCCTTTTCTTCAGTGAGTTTTAAAAATTTATATGTTGAAATAATAATGTGTGTATTTTTTTTTTCCTGAGTGTCTTAAATGCTCATGAATTCTTGTTCATTTTCATTTATGTCTACTCCAATCTCTATATAACTAAATTACAAATTTAATTCTTCATATGCTCTGTTTGTAGCCACTGTACAGTAACCCAGCTGTGTCTCCAAGCAAAATTTATGGTGATAGATTTATTCCATCAAGATCAAGTCCATGCTGGAATATAAACTTTGATCTTCAGCAGGTACAACTTTTTTTTCAGTGTTTGTCTATCTATTTTATAACTCTTTAGCCTCATGCAATATTAAAGAATAAATATCTTTAAATCTGTATTGTGATCTGATTATTTTGGAATAGGATTGTCGAGCAACACACTATGGATCTAGGTCAACATAAATAGATTTGATGTTTCTGAAACAAGCTTATTTTTCCAATATTTGTGATAGAATTATTATTTTTTAAAGCACTAGAATTTGTGTCTACATATAAACATCCATGTCTTTCATTGATTTCTTCAGGGTGAAATTTTATCTCTTATATTATCTTGGGCATAGTAGCTAAAGCGTTTGATTTCCGAATGGAGATATCTCAGTGATATTTTAAATTTTGATATTATTAGAACTACGCTAAGTCCACTCATTTCTAATAGGTACTTGACATAAATAGATTTGATGTTTCTGAAACAAGCTTATGTTTTCAATATTTGTGATAATTATTATTTTTTAAAGCACTAGAATTCATGTCTACATATAAACATCCATGTCTTTCATTGATTTCTTCAGGGTGAAATTTTATCTCTTATATTATCATGGGCAGAGTAGTTAAAGCATTTGATTTCCGAATGGAGAGATCTCAGTGATATTTTAAATTTTGATATTATTAGAACTACCCTAAGTCCACTCAATTCTAATAGGTACTTGACATTAGTTAGAGAAAGTAAAGGTGTTTAGTTATTGTGCTGGCTTCAACATACCCTCGATAAGTGTTGGCTAAAGAAACAGATGACATTTACATCATCTGCCCTATAGATTGTTAGGTCCTAAAGGGGTACTTACTTTTTTTTCCTTATTTTATCAGCCACAGACTCCAACCGCTACAGTAAAAGCTAAAGATATTAACAATGAGTCAGCAAAAGATGGCCTAGCCTATGCATGTTTATTAAAGAATGAATTGCTGTCTGCAGGAATTGAAGATTTGAAGGTAAATGATGAGTTTAATGTCAGTGTTACAAAAAATTGTATGTGCTTATTTTAAAACATATTTTGGGCAATGGGGATTATTTGTTAAATTAAACTTACTAGAATATATATATATATATATATATTCCTTTGCTCTAAAACATTACAGGATTTACAAGCTGAAGACAAGAGAGTGCTAGCTCCTAAAGAAACAAAAAATGTTTTCAAAGTATGTAATTTTTTTTATTTACTAAAAGATGTTACTTACTGAAGCAGATATGACATTTTGAAAAGTCACTATGTGTTAGAAATTTATCGTTTTGCCTTAATGTATACATTATTTATAGAATCTATGTAAAGCTGGTTGGTTTTAATTTAGAAATGCTTAGTACATACTGTATTTAAAAAAAAAGAGGTTAACTGATTATCAGCACTTTTGACACTATATAAATTGGTTGGCAGCTGTGTAATTGCTATATCTGTATATTTTGTTAAAATAGTTTCATACACCAAGAAGATGTTCAGATGGCTGTGATACTTCTCCATACTCATTGTCTCCTGTTGGCAGTAAAAGTCAGAAATTGCTTCGGTCACCTCGAAAAGTAAGTTGTACTTTGGCCACTTATTTAAACTTTTTTTTTTTACTACACATGTATAATAAAATATTTGGATGTCATTATGTGTGTATTAATTTGGAGTATTTCTTACATTTTGAAATAAAAATAAATGTATGTATTTCCTAGTAAAACAGTCTGCTATTTAAAGATAATTTCTCAAAATCCAATTTTTTTTTTCCTTTTTTTAAAAAAAATGTTCAGGTTTGAAACCTTATTTCAAACTTTCTAATTTGTATCTATTCTTGATTTGTATCCAAGATGAATACAGTCACAGATGTTGCCTTCTAGATGTATTTAATCTAGGAACATGTTTTTTTTTTTGTTTTTTTTTAAGGCTGTGAGAAAAATTTCGAAGATTCCATTTAAAGTTTTAGATGCACCTGAACTACAAGATGACTTTTACCTCAACCTAGTGGACTGGTCATCCCAGAATGTTTTAAGTGTAGGACTCGGGACTTCAGTCTATTTATGGAGTGCCTGTACAAGCCAGGTTAGCGTTTTAGCTTGTTTTTCTATTTTCGCTATCACTTTTTGCTTTTATCATTTGTACTTGATTTAAATATTCATAGTTTCTTTCATGAGTTTTAACCTTTTGAATTGTATAAAGCTTTTATTTAATGTGCCTGTATCTATTGTTTAGGTTACTCGCTTGTGTGATCTGTCAACAGACAGTGATACAGTGACCTCAGTATCCTGGTCTGAAAGGGTTGGTGCCATTCTTAATCTTTAAAAAAAAGTTTTAATGAAATGCTACTAACATAGTTATTTAGCATGTCAGCTTTAACCAGTAGTTCCATTTTAGTATTTGATTTTTTTTAACATTGATCATTTTATAAATATTTAATTAATTATACTCAAAGCATATATAAAATGTTTAAAAAATTATATTTTTTGGCACAACATTTTTTTTAAATTTTGTTGTTCATTGCTTATTAAATCTGTAATAAATAAATACATTACCTTTGGTTTAAAAGAAAACTAGTGTTTTAGAGTGTCATTATTCTGTTTGTGACTAAGAGACATAATTTGATGAGGCAAGTCAAGAGTTGCCTGTCTATTAAAATGTTCTTTAAATACTAGTTGAATGTAAAAGTAACATTTTAAAGTGTAAGCAGTGTTACTGATTATGTCTGTCTAATTGTACAAACCAGGGTAATCAAGTAGCAGTTGGAACCAACAAAGGTTATGTCCAAATCTGGGATGTGGCAGTAAGTAAAAAAGTTCACACGTTAACTGGACATGGAGCCAGAGTAGGTGAGTGCATATTCTATATGTTTTTAAAAAATGCATGTGGTATACATATCTTAAAAATGATAATTATCTAACATATAGATCTTTAAGTAATGATGATCAGTGTTGTATCTCATGTTGTTTTTTTTTAATTATAGGAGCATTAGCATGGAATGGAGACATGCTTTCTTCAGGCAGCAGAGATAGACTTATTTTACAAAGGGACATTAGAACACCTATCACTACTCCAGAGCGTAAATTAATAGGCCATAAACAGGAAGTAAGGAGATAGTTCAAGTTCTTGCTCTCTTTTCTATACAATCAAGGCATGTTGTAATACAACATACAGTAACAAACAATCCATGATGCATTAGTTAAGCAAAATTTAACTGAAAACTCATGTATTTAGAGTGTTTTGTTAACTATCAAATAATTCTTCACATCAAAATAGTTGTTGAACGCTTAGAAGAAAAAGGAATGCTTAATTTAGATGAAGCTCATTATTATATCAACTTTTTTAATGTGGTTAATAAGGACTCATTGTAGGAAAACCTGATGTTGGTTTTTTTTTGTCTCAAAAAACTAAATATACCTAAAAATTTGATGTGGCTATAACCTATATTGTGCTCAAAATAGGTGTGACAGATGATGTAAAAGTCATTTGTTTCTATGACCATAGTTAATGAGGGTGTCATGTAGCCAGTACAATGACTAACTTCTTTGAATAATGTCAGGATCCCATTAGAGTTGGGTGGACTGGGGCATCCTAAAAATCCCTAAATTTAAAATCCAGTTCAGTTATTCAAACCCAAAACCTCTCAGTTTGGAAGTCAAGCGCTTTACCATACAACCACCACACCTCCAAGGAAACCAAGAATGTCTTAATTTTGATATCAGTTGACTTTGCCCATACAGTAGCATCAATGAACAGAAAAATTATGCATCTATAATTCCTCTAAATATAAAACTAAATATGTACAACTTTCTATGAAGTATTTATAAATTTTAGAAACAGTTGTTTTGTTATAATTAATAGTGGTGTAAATATTCAAAGCTTATTTGATTTCAAACTGTATACTAGAGCTATATCTTAATCTTTTTATTTGTTTGTCCAGGTATGTGGCTTGAAATGGTCACCAGATCATCAACACTTAGCATCTGGAGGAAATGATAACAGATTGTTTGTTTGGAATGCCACTAGTACCACACCTATGCAGACCCACATGGAACATTTGGCAGCTGTTAAAGCCATTGCCTGGTCACCTCATCAGCATGGTCTTTTAGCTAGTGGTGGAGGCACTGCAGACCGCTGTATACGTTTTTGGAACACACTGACTAATCAGCCTTTACATTGTGTTGATACTGGTTCACAAGTCTGTAACTTAGCTTGGTCCAAGCACTCAAATGAACTGGTACATTAATATTATTTTATACATAATATTAAAGTATATATATGATAAAATAAAATGTATACATAAAACCCAATTATTATTTTTTTTTTTATAAATTTGCTTTGTTTGATTTCTCAGGTCAGTACACATGGCTATTCCCAAAATCAGATATTAGTTTGGAAGTATCCTTCATTGGTGCAGATAGCTAAACTTACTGGCCATTCTTTCCGTGTATTATATTTGGTAGGTACAGCAAATATTGTAGATGTGGAATGACTGATATTCCTGTCCTTGATGTGTTTTCCTAATATTACAAAAGTGTTCTTGATAATTGCAGGCCATGTCTCCTGATGGCGAGGCTATTGTCACTGGTGCAGGGGATGAAACTTTGAGGTTTTGGAATGTCTTCAGTAAAACTAGATCCACTAAAGTAAGTTGTATTGTATCAAAATAATGTAGTTGTTTGCTTTGCTGTTGTAGAAAATTACTCAGGAGATGTTTGAGTATCTTATATGGGTGTATTATGCAATATTGTTGCAAAGATAAAACCATCACAAGAACAAGTAAAGAACTTAAGTCCAGACTGTTCAACAATTTAAACAATTCTTAATATATAAAGGCCCTCAGTCATATTTCTGTCAATAAATAATTGATGTTGTCACCTTGAAGTCCTAATATCACTAAATAAAATAACATATAAACAAATTAAACCCCACTGTGATGTCACTAAATGTCAAAGTCTGTCAACTTATAGTGTGTGGCTATGCTACCTAATACCTAACACTTGTTTACAAACCTGAGCAGTAGAAAATTTAATCTCTTGAAGATCAAATATAATTCTTCTGTACAAAATTTTTCATATATAAATTTTATGTACTAGAAATTAATTTGATACACAGTTAATAAAGGTCAAGGTCTAGTGTTGGTCTTTAGAATTTCAATGTTTTAACTGTTCAGTCCCTCTCAACCAATAGTTTTCATTCCTGTAAGATATTGAGGAAATAGACCCTTGCTTTTTTCTAACATAAAAACATGAAACACTGATTATAGTCTCAAATAAACACACAATTGAAAACAAAATGAAACCGTGTTTAGTCTTAAAGCTGTATTTGTCAGCAAAACTAAGAAGCAGAAACACTGTTGACATAACAAATACAATTTTGATATGCTTCTAGCAGCCTTACAACAGAGACTTGTGAAGAGTTTTAGAAACAAAATAGTTCATAACTATATCTTGTATCTAGTTCCTTTTGAATGTTCTTGTGCTTCCTGTACCATGATACTCCATGTGATGTGATACTGTTATTGACTTTAGGTTATAGTTTTAACAAAATCATTTAAACATATTTTTTGTTTTTCAGGAATCAAAGTCAGTTTTGAATCTGTTCACACGCATTAGATAAGTCATTCATCCTCCATGGTACTGCTGAGTTGGGCACAAGATGCTAACAAGCACAGACTTGATTTGTTCTGAACTCAGTTTGGTTCATTGTTTACATTTCTTTGTTTGGGATGTGTGACGAGTGCAATTAGGTGAAACCCAGCTTGTCACATTGAGCCGATAGACTAGTGAGAATGTAAGGAGACAATCTATTCATGTGAGTCTATTGACTTGTGGCATTGTATCCAGAAAGAGCTGTGCCAGTCTATTGTGATAATGTTGGAGGAATTTTTTTTTTCTCTGTCACTTGACCATGTTACACATTTCTAGAGGGATCATCATCATCATCACCTACTTCAGCCATGGGCATATGGGTTGACTACACTGGCTTCCAAGGTAACCACATTGTAACAGAAATGTCTGGATAGTTCAACTTGCTCAACATGAGAAATGACTTGAACAGTCTTTAGTAAGTTTAGTTTTCATTTGTATTTTCCTTGAAATAACTATGACGGATTGATTTCATTTTTCTGAAGTTGTTTTCTTAAAACTTAGTTTCATGTGTACTCTTGCAATATAGCATATATTTTTTATAGTGACTTACAATTAGCAAATTTCTATAACAAAAAAAAAACAACATTGTTTTTCTATATGAGATTTCTTTTTAAATCTGTTGTTACAAGCATGTAGCTTTTAAACTTTGTTTTATTGACTGTTCCAAAAATTGGTTTTAGTAGCTTCAACACTGCCCTGCAGTGATGTCTGATGAAACCTGGCCTTGTACATACCAGTTTTGTAAATATTCATCTATTTAAACATTGTATAATTAATTCTCTTTATTATTATTATTATTATTATTATTATTTTGTTATGATTTGTACATCTCCAGATAGGAGAAGGCCATGAAAATGTTTTGTGTTCTGTTGGCACTATCCTGTACAACTATTTTTATTTTCTCTAGCATTCTAAACTTGGACCTGATAGAATACGTTTTGAATGATAATAAACCTATTTAAGAATGTTAGCTACAATGGTTTACTCTCAAATCATAGAATTCAATAAATAACAAGTGGATTCCTTAGTGAAAGTAACTCTTTTTTTTATTCTGTACTGGGATGTTGAAAATGTTTCAAGTGAAGTACAACTTCTAGTGTCCTCTAGATCTAAATATTAAACTCTTTATTTGTTGTCTAGACTCAGTTCCTACTGTATGAATATAATCCTTGACAACATGACCTACATTATAAAGATTCATTATAAGATTTTTCTTTATCTGATATCTTAGTCTCTTCCTGTTGACTGTATTTGTTTGATGTGCTTTAGTCACAACATGGGGAAACTTAGTGGACTTAATGTTCTAGTTGTCTGAGTAGAACAGTCTGGGACAATCCCAGCTGTTGACATGGTAGTTAGTTGACAAGAGGCATCATGGGATTCATCATTGCTGGACTAGAAGAAAGTATTCTTTTTTTTAAATTTTTTTTTTTATATTTCTTTACTGACTGCTTTTCTATGTGTGTAAACTGCAATGTGATTGATTAGAACATTTGAACATTGATAATGATTAAATGTGTATACACAACTTTGCGTTTTGTTTTCTTCAATTCTTATTTAATAACCTTATTTAATCAGGACAAAGAAGTTAAGATCCTAGTATGTGTTTGGTTACATAGATGTATAAATATTTGATAACTTTGTCAACTGATACTAGTTAGCTGATTATTGACTGAGTGAACATTAACCACCAAGCTATTGCATTAGTCAAAATATCCAACTGCTATTTGATTTTTGTGGGCCTACAAAAGGATTTGTTCACAATGTCTTCACTGTTGTCTTGTACAAATAAAAGTAACAGGTCAGTAAACAGTGGAATGGAACAATGCAGTTTCAAAGGAGTTTCATCCTTTAGGGCTTTTCAAATTCATTGGCCAAAAAGGGTGGGGGTGAAAACATTAATTATAATTGAAGTCATTCCATTCTTTAAAAAAAATAATAACTAGAAGAAACCTGTAACATACACCAATTTGTTCAATGTCTTAAGAAAAAACGTGGTCTCATTTAAATTACAGGTGCAACAGATTCCTTCAAGCAGTGTTACACTTATTTCCAATGGTCTAATTAGTTTTCCACGGTAAATATTTCTGATAAAAACAACCACCTAACCCTTACCCTTTTTTTTAAAAAAATTAAATAAACAATTAACTTATTAAGCCTATTTATTTACATTGAAAACATAAGGTCCTTGCTTTTAGTGACAAGTCACGCAATTTTTTTTTATGATCGATTCTGAATCGAGCAGTTCACTTATTTGATGCTCTTTAGGGCTGAAAGTATTTCTTGTGGCATCTTTTATCTTAGGTAACTTTTTAAAAAATTATTTTCATTGAAAATGACCGTTGGCTGCTAGTCACAGACACAAGTAGTTAGACTATTCACTGTACAATAAGTGCCGGCGCAAGACCTAAATTTGGTGTTGGCGAGTTATATTTTGCGAGGCGCTCTTGTGTGAAACAAACATATATACATTACAAATATTATAAATAATAAACACAACAGTCACATTTATTTATAAAAATGCAATTAAAGCGATACTAAAAAAAAAGAACTAAAGAAATATGCATTTTCTGATTCAGCCTTGCTGAAGTCCTCTATAATAGTCTCGTAATTGATCAACCTAAGACTTTATTTCAAATGTTAATGAGTCTTCCCTAATTATTGTACAGATTTATTAGTGTTAGTCTAGAATCTAGATCTATTTCAAATGTAATTACATAACTGATCCAAACTAAATAATACTATTACACTTTATATAAGCTTTTTTTTTTTTTTTTTTTAAAACTTTTAAGTAATATGAGGTGGGAGGCCTCTCGACCGCCAAGCAGTGGTCAGTTGCCCACGTCGCTAACGCCTTGCGCAGTATCTGAGTCCAATGATTAAAGCTGAACAAGCTGAGTATGAATTATTTCTAGAAATATACATCCCAGTACTTCGTCTGGACCTATTTCATATTTCAAATGAACTTTTATTGATTTTAATTCTTCCTAAAGTTCCCGTCCATCTTGTTTTCGGTAGGATCAGCTGTTTGTTTTTTTTTTTACTGTAAATTGAAGGCATGTTTCTGCAAATCTTCGTTGCTTGTCTTTTTTAAACTCTACATATTTTGTATGAAATTTTTTTAAAAATGTCTCTATGTTCTTTCAACATCTCAAATCTGCCATTTAATGCTGTATGGCATTTACAAGATTAAATCGTTTTGGGGGTTATTTGACTGAACAATAATATTTCAATGTAGCAAGTAGGTATATGCCCTATTTTGAAGGGGGGAAAAAAGCGTCATAAAAAACTATTATCTTCTTATCTTATATAATACAGACGTTACTTCAAAAAAAGATGATGATTACGTCCTACGCGTCATGCATTTAGTCATGCATATTAACCAATGACTTAAATTCTGCCAAGTCACTGGTTTTCCATTCTAGCTCAGGCAACCCATTCCATGCTCTAATAGCACTAGGGAAGAAGGAGTATTGGTACAAATTTGTCCTAGCATATGGGATGATGAATGTGCCTTTATCTTTGTGTCTTTCAGAGTATTTTATTAAATTTTGTTTTTGTATTTGAAGATTATGGTTCAGTGTTTTATGTATAATTGCTACTTTACTTTTGAGTCTTCTGTCCTGAAGGCTTTCTAAATTTAGTGATTTTACTGTAGGTGTTACTCTTGTCAAATGTGAATATTCATTTGTTATGAGTCTCACTGCTCTATTTTGTGTCTGTATCAGTTTCTTAATGTTTTCTTGAGTTGAGGGGTCCCAAACGGAGGATGCATATTCTATTATTGGCCTAACCAAGGTTAAATAACATTTTAGTTTTATGTTCTTATTTGATTTATAGAAATTTCTTTTAATAAACCCTAATGCTTTGTTGGATTTTTTTATAGTTTCATCAATATGTGGATTCCATGACAGTTTTTCATTTATTATAACACCTAGGTATTTTGCGTTTTTAGTCTGTGTTACTGGTTTGCCATAAATAAGATAAGTGGAATTAATTTGTTTTAGTTTTTTTGTTACTCTTAACAACTGACATTTTTCTGGGTGGAAAGACATGCTCCAATTTGATTCCCATTTTTGTAATTCATCTAATAAAATATCCTATAAACAACCAGTGAGAATGGACCTCATTCACCAATCATAAACAAACAAGATTTGGTCACGTGATAATATTGATAAAACAACGAAAAAAAAACCTGTCACGTGATAGCCACTGTGTATTAAAATTAGATCGTAATTTGTATAGAAGAGATGGAGAATCACTTGGCTAAATGCTGTTTGTTTACGATTGGTGAATGGGGTTCATTCAGGTCCAGAAATAAGAAAGGAGGAGACTTGGAAGTCCCTCGTGTTTCTACTTCTGAATAGTATTTATTCTAAAAATAACTTCTAAACGCGAATATCCTCGTTTTTAGATTGTTGCCGTCCTCCCGCCAGCGTCCGTGTTAAGGTATTGGTCATCTGTTTCTTTAAATAACGGTTAACGAGCAAGGTGTCATGTGGCCAGCACAACGACCAAACGCCTTTACTTTCCCCAACTAAAGTCAGGTAGCCATTATAGTTGGGTGGACTCAGGGGCACCTTAAAACTCTCGATATTCAAAATCCAAGTTTTCACCGAGATTCAAACCAGGACACCATGTTCGGCTGCCAATCGCTTTAGCACTCAGCCACCGCTGGAAATTTTCTAGATGGCACAAAAGAGAATATATTCCACTATCTGGGCCAGCTACTTTTACTCTACACTCGTCTGTTGGTAAACAAAAACACTGCCCTATATATGTATGAAGAAAAATGTTCAAAAACTTTTTTTATCTAAATATTTTTCGAAGAAGAAAACCCACTACAAATCAGACCTCTGGGAGACGACCATTTTTGTGAGATAAAGGGATTAATGTCAAGTTGACGCCACGTGTAGGAAAGGGCCACCCAAATTAGCTGCCAATAAACTAGGATCAATTGCTCCTTGTGTGGTGTGGCAGGGGAGATAACAGTCTTTTCAGCTCAAACGTTTCCCCACCCAATTTTTTTTTATTCGTTTGTTGTCTCCCTTCAAACTATTTATTGCAGCTTTGGGGGGGGGGGGCAGGGGAGGAGTATAACTGTCTGCATATTTAAAATAATTTTATGATTGAATATAAAGAAATATGCTGAGACATTGTGATGAATCATTTAAAGTTTGTAATTTATTCATTGTTATTCCCAATGAATACGTTAAATATTAAAAAAAAACATTATAATTCTCCCCTCCCTTCAACCCAAACCTCAAAATATAATTTCCCCATTGAAGTTTCATTGAACAATACATTTACGTTCCATTCATGCTCCGACCTTACGTGGTGTAGCCATTGTATAAGGAAAAATTGGAGCTTCTCCAATGAACACGCACATTTGTAATTTATCATTATTAATTGTTATAATTTCAATACTTGAATTAACCACAAAAATATAATACATCCAATAATTAATACAGACAAAACTTCTGCTATACCAGAGTTATGCCAATTTTTCGACTAGCAGAGGAACATATACTTACAAACATACAGACTTCTGCTACTTTCAGGCGGAGTGATTGTTCTTTGGGTTTAAAACATAGACATAAATAAATATAGACTGGCCGATTAAAGAGTTTTATGAAACGAAAATTTGTGACTTGCAATTTTGTGTACTTTATTATATAGCACTTATGAGCAGCATAAAAGTTAAGTATTCATATCTATTTCAGCCGTAACCTATATAAGTATTACAATATTTTCACTAGTGTTTTTTTTTTTAATCTCTCAGCGTGAAGATCTTGCAACTTTTCATAATTGGGAAATCCGAATACAATAGACATACATGTTTTCAAGTTACATAAAGTTGCTTCCTTTTTCCAGTCTATATTTATTTATGTCTTTGGTTTAAAAATAGATATGTTGTTGATTAGCATTATAAAGAAATTTTGCGGCATTGTTATGACTTCAAAAAGACATTTAGGCTGTAGTTAAATTCTGCCTCCATGATTAAAGAATGAAGTTAAATGAACAAATATAGAATTCATGTATTCATTATTTATTTTTATTTATTTTTAGTACAATTGGTCACATAATTTTAGCCAAGTAATATTACGTACGATAGTAGATGAAGAAAATATTATAAAAACAAACAAAGAAGATGTTATATTAGGGTGTTGGAGTGCATCTAAATATAATGATTTAAAGCTTTAAAAATAAATTTAAAGCTCATTTAGCATAACACGTGACCTAATCGAATCAATGGCCGTGTCTGACGAGTGCGAATTAGCTGATGCGGAAATAATAGTCTCAAGGCAGCTGACTCTTGTCAATGTTGTCATGTTGAGTGAGAGCAGACGACGTGATTAGTGCCCTTGTTTGAAGTGCTGTCTACAAAGAGGCGAGGCTAACAGTCACCTGGCTGCATCCAGAGACGGCACCGCGTCATACTAACGTGAAGTGGAGCATGACAATGGAAGTTCGCAGTCTTAATGTTTGCCACTGAGGAGAGAGAGAGAGAGAGATAGACGGAATGGTTGTGTGTGGAAGAAATAGAAAGAAAAAAGTGAGAAAGAAATTCTGAAAGAGGGAATGCAGCAGAGAGAAAAGGGAAAGAAAGTGTAAGAGAATGACAGAGCTGGACATACAACCAGAGAATGATAACAAGTAGAGAGACAGAAATAAAGAGAAACAAAAATAAATTACGACTTAAAGAGACATAAAGGAGGAGTAGAGTGATTAAAAAATCCCCCCCCCCCCCCCCCCATTTACACACAGATCTCATCCTTTATTTTCACGATTTAGGGAACACATTGATTTGGCTTGCGTCCACTATCCCCTCATATTTTTATCTCCAATTTTACAAGACCTCTATTCACGTCAGAACTTCATGGAAGAACCTGGGTGGACACATAAAAAACGGCTCTAACGATTTTCCTATAAATTTTATAGTTGATGTATATAGCTTTGAAAAACATTACTAGCTCCTTGGCCGTTACGGGAAAACTCTATTTTGACTTTTATAATTTTTCCAATTTTACAAAGAAGTAAATTTCAACTTGTTTTGTTTTTTTTAACTTGGTCAACATCGGTTTTGAAAGGACTATCGCATTCTTAAAAGGATAATAGCGTTCTGCAATTTTCGAATGTGGGCCATTATAGATTATTGAGTATAATAAATTCAAGAATGATTTTCTGCTAATGAACATCAAGTTTTGATGACGCAAAAAACCTCTTTTTCAATTAAATCTACATACATGCAAAATAATCGCTCTATAAGAAACAAAGAATATTTTATCAATTTTGACGTTCTGCTCTATAAATTGCACTTGTCATTGATCTTTGGACTTGTAAACAAGCCTTAGTATAAGTTATATAAAGGGGGTATTGTGAGGTTATGCTTTTCTTTGTTAAGCTGTACATTGGTAGGAATATCTTCGCCAAGTTTCTTTCAGATTTACTTTAGGAATATTGGAGAATGAGAAGTTATGACAGCTTGAGGTGTAGGGATATTGGTGATTTGTTTGTGATTTTGGGCACATCGGCACAATTTAGGCCATGTCGTGCCTGCAGTCCCTCAAGGGCCACTCTCCCTCCACACAGCAAAGGCCAAATTCCATACAGTCAAATCATTAAAATCAAGGTCTATTCACAGTTAAAATAGTAGAGGTAGTAAAAATTTAATAATTTGGTAAAAATCTAATGTAAATAGTACATGTCTACAGAATTCATAAATCAGATCTTCGTAGACAACCCCACTTCCCGGATAAAGCCCAGTACCTTCCCAGGGTCGACATTATTGAATAGTGTTTTTAAATTAGTGGCTCTAAAATATTTTTCCCTGACATCCTGGTAGGAATATCTTCGCCAAGTTTCTTTCAGATTTACTTTAGGGATATTGGAGAATGAGAAGTTATGACAGCTTGGGGTGTAGGAATATTGGAGAATGAGAAGTTATAACAGCTTGGGGTGTTGGAATATTGGAGAATACTCAAATCTGGCTCTGTTTCTGGATAGTGGCACTTTGTTAGACAGAACCAATGTAGACTATTATAGTTTTAATTAATAAACTTTAAACAGCTTGAATAATCTTCTATTGTGAACAAAACTCAATATAAAGTTAATTACAATATTCACAGCTTTAAATTGAGATGTTGATCTAATAGTAATGAATTAAAAATAAACTGCTATTTAAACCTTATCTCACTCAACAAAAACACGTCTTACTCTTTCATATCTCTAGCTCATTCTCCAAGACCAAAAATTAATGCTCCCTTTCTTCATCATCACCTTGGAAACACACACACTCCATGACAACCAAACACTTTATTTATGAAAATCACATAGGCTATATAGAGATGGCTGCACGAACTTCTTTGCTCTTACCAAACGTGAACAACAAATGAATACGATTGGACAATATTTGTATTAATATTTTATTCAGACATTTTATTTCTATAAACATTGATATCTTTGTTCTACATTTAATGAAAGATCTAATCCAACTAGACGTAGATTCATTTCAAAACTTTTGTGTGAATAGAACTGAAGATTTTCACAAGTATTTCCGTCACATTGTTTTGTTTTTGTTCGAAAATGAACAGATGATATTTTTAGCCTTTAGTTTTTTATGCTTAAATTCGCTGGCTCTATTGACCTTATTTGAGTTCATGGCCACTAGTCTCCGTTCAGGCATATCATAGTTTTTAGCAGACGAAATTCGACCGAGTCCAAGAGAGTCCACTTTTGAACCAGAGGAATCCATGGTTGGTTCGAAACTAAGGACTCTATTTTCGGCTATGTTTTTTTCATCACGGGTTGTGTCGCCCATTCGTTGCCCGGATAGAGTTTCCCCGAAAAGAGACGAGCCGTTGAGTTTACTGGACAATTGTTTTAGTTTGCTTATCTCGTCTGATGGTGTCCCCGAGATCTGCATAGCGTCTGCTTCTGCGTGACGTAATTTTACCCTTAAGTCTTTGTATGTGGCTTTTTTGTTTCCACGAGTTACTGCTGACGCGGAGCTTTGCTGAGTTTGTTGGTAGTGTAGAACTTTATTTAACAGATCTATGTAACGAATGGCCAGCCTCAGAATTTCATTCTTGCTTAGTTTCTTATCTGGGGGGTGGGTGGGGACAAGTTTTCGCAGTTCGCAGAAAGCTCCATTGACGTTCTGCTGCCGCCATCTTTCTCTTGTGTTCGTGAACACGCGCCGAACCAGTTTACGACTTCCGGTACCCGTGGTACGCGGAGTGTCCCCGGTGTGTTGGTTTAGTAGCATACTTCCTGTCCTAGGGAAGGAGTCAGACGAGGTTTCTTCGTGTTCCAGGCAGTTTTCTGGGGATGGAATTTTACATCTGCCGTTGAGCCGAGTGCTGAAATAAAAGAAAACGTACAGGAATGTCAAAAACTACTTAAATGTATAGCTAGGGAGGAAGGGCTGGATTGAAGACAAGTAGATCTAATGGTGGCACGCAGACAAGGTAGACAAAACCAAGTTTTAAAACATTAATACGAAATATAAAATTATTTTAAAACAATTTGCTAAGATTCCTATTCATATTTCATATTAACTAATTATGAGTTTTAATTTACGATTTTTTAATGGGGATTTTTTTACAACTGTTTTTCAAAATTTAATTACAATGTTTATTTTGCTTATGTGGCTGGTGGCTGTGGCGGGGTCCAGGGTTCCAATCCTTGGTGAAGACTGGGATTTTTAATTTCGGGATTCATCCAGCTCTAAAGGTTACCTGACATTAGTTGGGGGAAAAGCGAATGCGGTTGTGCTGGCCACATTACACTAATGATCTTTACATTATCTGCTCTATAATGTCCAATATAAATATGATACTGTCAAATATTACTATGATACATAAATTCCAATATAGGTATACATAATGTACAATAAAACCATGACACCGGTACATAATGTCCAATACAACAATGATACATAATATCCAATGTAAGTATGATAAACAATGTGAGTACCATACCACTTGTTAGATTGTGAAGACTGGCCACCACACGAGTCTGGCTCAGAGGAGCACGTTTTAAGGGACACCAAGTCATGTGATGTGTAGAGATTGTCTGACATGTAGATGTCATCTGTCATGTACATATTTACTTCGTCATCCTCGTCTTCAACAAACACATCCTCATCCTCAGCACTATCCACAGCATCCCAAGTTTGGTCAGACATTTATCTGCCGGGAAACGAAACAATGTATTTGATTTGTGCTGGAACAAAAACAGTAACAACCAAACACGTTGAATGATGAGGCGGAAATTAGTTTAGTGCAGGAACAATGGAGGATTCATCTTTAATGAAATGAAATGTGTAAAGTCTATATATATAGATATGTCTAAGCGGAATTTTTTTTTTAGGAACTAGAAAACTAAAACAAAATATATATCTAGATAAAAAATTGAGCAAGTTTACATGAATCGAGAATAATTAAAATTTTATTTCAATTCGAACTAAAAAATCTTTAAAACATTTACAATCGCCCTGATTCAATCCTGCCTAATTCTTACTCTAGCCGTGAACGAAAAAATATGAAAATAGAACGTGTTATCACTTTGGTCAAAGTTTGGTCTAGGACACTCTAGGACAAGAACATTTTTTTCATGATCGAAACCGCAGCGGTTCAATTTTCCACATACAATTATTTATTCGCAATTTCGACCTAATATGTTTTTGAAAGAGGACACGATACAAAATGTGCACTTCCTTTTTTTTTTAATTGCTCAAAAAGTTTTTACTTCCTGTTTGCTCAAGGCCTAATTTGAATTCTACACATCTACTCTTAAGTCTTAAGCATTTGAAGTACTATTTTATTAAGACTATCCTTTGCTAAAAGGAACGCCTGTAACTTATACTAAAAGATTAGATCCTGATGGACATGTAATATACATTTAAAACTAAAACTCCAGTAAATTCGCACAGTAAATATGAGGCATATTAAATTAGATTTAAACTTTTTTTTTTTTTTTATAAAGCTTTTCTGGGGAGATGGTATTTAAATTTTTATTTACCAAAAAAAGCAACATAAAGCCTATCAAATTTTCAACATTGTTTTGATAAGCCGAAAAATAGTCCGTTTAGGTTTGGCTAGGTAGAGTAATGATCATTTAATCATTAGTCAGTATCAATGATAAATGCAGTCATGCATCTGGTGTGAATGCTAATATGTTCTATAGCTCTAAAATAAAGCCAAACATTAATAAGATAGAAGTAAATATTTGGCGGGAAGCCAAACGAAATATTAGTTTATTGTATGGCTGGAAGACGGAACCAAATATATTATAACACTGGAAGATTGAATTGAATATATTTTATGGTTAGAAGCTAGAAGCAAATTGTATTGTGTGATTGGAATGCAGCAAGATATTTATCATAATTACAGTCCATTCAAATTACAATCCAAATTGACGAGCATCCATCGCCGAACTTGGGATACTTCGTAAACATAGGAAATATTTCTATTGTTTAATAATTATTTGAATAAAAAATAACGCACTACGTCACTTCTACGTGTAGACCTTAGAATATAATAATGTATCTGCAACTTCTCTAGCCTTCTTGTTAACATTTTTCTTGTAAACATTCTTCAAAGATAAAGACTAAATTCTAATTCCATATGTAATGATAAATTCGTACAAGTGCTACTTCTAGTGCTATTAGAGCTTTGAATGAGCTAGGATAACCAATGACTTCAGGAATATCTGCAAGAGAAATTCCGTAACTTCCAGTCTAAAGTCAGGGTTTAAGTCCCTAATTAACATCCAAAACTAGATTAACATCGGGATACGCGTAGACGTAGTAATCTTCCTTTTTTAAAGGCAGGTCTGTAATTTATAAGATAAATAAGATATTGGTCTAAGTTAAATAAGATATTGGATCGAACTTATAATGTTTATACTTTAAGACTCGAAGTAACGGAATTTCTCTTGCAGATATTCCTGAAGTCATTGATCAGATCTCAGACTTAGGATAGACTTTAGATAGGCTAACTTGTAAAGTTTTCTGACAGTAAAGTTCAACATAACCCTTTACAACTTTAAATAATTCAAGCACAAGCTCTTATCCCGAGAAGTCAACTACAAAATCATCCACTTTAGTTATCAATATACTGGCGTACACTTCTTAAATACTAATATGGAGAAGTTGTGAAGAAAACATTTCTAAGTCAAAAATGTATTGACACTGACATATGTACATTGATTTATACCAAAAAAAATTTTTTACACATACAATGGCGAGTGCGCATTTAAAATTTAAAGATAAGAGAATGGAGTCAGATTTCAGATTAAAGTTCTGTGCTCAAACTTCAAGACGGCAGTCATTGCCCATGTTGTTTCAAGAATAGTATTTCTAACAACTCGCCCGGTAGATATATTTATACAACGTGTAGAGTTGCACTGATGGCTAGGACAGATAAGAATTGTCTATGGGGTAGGTCTTTCAGCTCTAGACTATATTACATCGTAGTAGGTAGCAAGTATGAATACATTGTCTCTATATACGGTAATCTTTTGACTTTATTTCATTGTTTTCAGTAGACTAAGCTTTGCAACAAGCGCTGCACGAGCCCTGCAACCTGCAGCATGTGTATTTCCAAAGCTGTCCTCCAACGACAGTTAACTTCCATTTTCATGATACAAAGCAGCTGTTTGCAAAGAACAATATTTTGAAAAGTAGAGGCGCTAGTGATCCTGAGTGCCACAAAGATTTAGAGTTATTACATAGAAAAAAAATGTCACTAAAAATGGCTTCCTGGTCATCAGTGGTCCAACCTTTGAAAGAATTACCTCCCCAGACGGTATCGTGTTCTGTTTCCTGTACGTCCCATGCTGTGTAAGGCTGACCACAAAGATAGATAGATATCTGATTCCTTCTGTTGATTCTATGATAAGCAGGTGAGAGTTACCCGCCCACTTGTCAACACATCCATGGGGGTACATATTCTACAAACATGAGATCCACTGGAGGCTGTTTTATTGAATGTCAAGTTAGCAGCAGATATACTTATTTCAATACTGGCTATAATTTCTTAGTACATTAACCTAGAATGAGCATTTGATGCTTAACATATTTCCTCTAAGGAATGATAACACAGCGCAACATTTTGTTTTCATGTATCCAATCGTTCCACCATGTTGTATACATTTCTACTAACTCTGAGCACAAATACATTCAAGGGCTAAATAAATACAGGATGGCTGCCTGGTTTACTCTTCGGACTGTGGTCACGATGACTCCAGGTTCGAATGCTGCCCTATGCCATCCATGCTGGAAGTTTGGGCTAGGACAGTGTTTCTCAACCCTTCGCGAAAACGGCCATTTTTTTTAATTTTTAAAGAATTACTTTCTTTTATAGCTGCATTTTCTAGATTTTCTAGATTTATATTTTCATCGGTGTTCGAGAGGGTTACATATAAATTTACAACATATTTACAAATAGATTGAAATCCAAATCTACGTGCTTCGAAGGTAATTTTAAAGTGTTCTGTACAAACTACTCTTTCTGGAGCTCGTTTTAGAGACGCATCAGGTCCTCCTCCAGACAGCAAGGGTTATGGGGGAGAATTGAAAGCTCCTTCTGTGGAGCCGGACATAGATTTTTTTTTTTGTTTTTTGTTCTGAGCTTCATAAATTCATTCTCTTGGTGTCAACAACCCAGGTGTTCTCAAACTAAGAAGAGTGAGTATAAGAAGTGAAAGTATAAAAGGAATCAGAGGAGCCGTGGTTGAGCTGTTTTTACCAAGTTTATATCAAATCAATCCGTCTGTCTGTCTGGTACAGATTTAAAAGATTTTTTAAACATAGGTAATTGTCACGGATGAATGTGTGCATAGTCTATTTTTACAAATGCGCGAATGACCTGAAGTGTGTTAGTTGTCAGACAGAAGGAAGGGAGACCAGCGTGTGATATGTACCATGAAGTATAATAAAGTTTCTGTGCTTTGATCGAGTTGTCAACTGTTTGATGTAACTACAGCAGAACATAAGGGCACCTAGATGTAGAGAGAAACTAAGGTAGTTTCTAGAGAAATGTATAGATACTAGTCGACCGGCGGCGTAGCATACGTCGCTATTTTGCATAGCCGGTATTAGGCCACTGCAACCTATGCGACCGCAGTGGGCCCCCACTTTCAAAGGATCCGCACTTTCATAGAACCCGCGCTAATTCAAGGTGTATAAATTATTAAATTAAACCATTTTATAACTTAAAACAGATTTCCCGCGCCCTCCTGTCGATTTACCAGGAGCTCCTGGAAATCTCCCGAAATTGCAAAATATACGAAAAAGTCCTTAAAATATACGGAAATATATAGAAAAAAGAATGTCATTTTGGGGTGTCATTCAATATGGAAAACGCCGATACTACGCGCGATAAATAAAAACGGCATTATGCATTAGCAGTAATTGTGTAATCAGGTGAAAGAAGCTTCTCGCGCCTCAAACCGATGAAGAATTACTTGAGGTCAACAATTCTCAAAGATAGATTGAAACATTTGGTAATTCTTGCTATTGAGCGGGATCTATGTAGGAAACAGAATTATTATGATGTGGCAGGGCTGGCCTTAAGCCACTGCAACCTATGCGACCGCAGTGAGCCCCGCACTTTCATAGGATTCGCTCTAATTCAAGGTGTATAAATTATTAAATTAAACCATTTTATAACAAGAGATTTCCCGCGCCCTCCTGTCGATTTCCCAGGAACTCCTGGAAATCTCCCGAAATCGCAAAATATAGGGAAAAGTCCTTAAAATACACGAATATATATACACAAAAATTGTCCTTTTGGGGTGTCATTCAATATGGAAAACGACAATCTTACGCGCGGCATTATGCATCAGCCGTAATTGTGTAATCTGGTGAAAGAAGCTTCTCGCATCTCAAACCAATGAAGAATTACTTGAGGTCAACAATTCTCAAAGATAGATTGAAACATTTGGTAATTCTTGCTATTAAGCGTGATCTATGTAGGAAACATAATTATTATGATATCCTGTATGACTTTGCTACACGCAAGGCTCGTAAAGTAATTCTGTTCGTAGTAAAGAATGAATAAAATGCATAGACGAATTTATTTTCTAATACAAACTCTTAAATTTTACTTATTATCCGCTTCCCTACCCCAACTTGGCCCCGCAAAATCCGTTTCGCATAGGGCCCCACAATGGTTAAGTCCGGCCCTGCTTTTTACATATTATTATGACATAGTAGATTACTTAGATTAGTTCCTAGTCCAAACCTCCCGCAGGACAAAGGGGGATGGGAGCGGGCAGGGTTTGATAAATTTAAACGACAGTCAAGCGCGCAGTCAGTCATCTGTAGTGTGAATACTACTCTTGTTTTCTCGTGGACTATCCGCAGAAATAAGAGAGTGATCTTTCCTTTACTTCTCGTCCAAACTCTTGAGGGAAGAAGAAAATTATATATATATAGATATATTGAGAATAGTTGTAAATGCGGAGTTGTTTCCCTTAGATAAACGTGGTTTTTTTTGTTTTTTTTTTTCATATTTGACACAGGGAGATTTGAAAGTGAAGTCTGGATGCTTGAAGTAATGTTGAGATGTGGAGCTAGTCGCGTGGCTGCTGACCTATCTGTTAGAATCTCGTCAAGACTCGTGTTACAACACTTGCAGACAACCTGGGCCACCATGTTGTTTCAAATAATACACGCTTTTTTCTACACTTGTTAATAGAAGGAAGAGAGGAAGAGGGAGGAAGAAAGAGGGAGAGAGGGAAACAGAAAAGTAATGGGGTAATAAAGAGAGGGGAAAAGAGAGAGAGAAAGAGTGTGTGTGTGTGATAGAGAGAGAGAGAGAAAGGGATGGAGAATTACAGAGAAAAGATAGAGATAAAGAGATAGAGAGAGTTTAAAGTTGAGACGTATCTGAACTACATAACATGTTCCTCCGTCAAGAGTGCACTACACCTAGAAGGTCAAACATGTTCCTCCGTCAAGAGTGCACTACACCCAGAAGGTAAAACATGTAGTCATTAAAAAGTCAGGTGTAGAGGGCAACCTATGAAGTCAATGTGACATTAATCTAATTTCTTCGAAAGAGAAACTATTTCACAATGGTAAAAATAAAACGCTGCAGTTTCTATTAATCTGACCCACCACCCGCAATCTCCCATTAAAACAACATCAACAAGTCAGGTCCGCCTCTGAGTACAGATACACAACATGAACGCTCAAGCTGTGCGCTTCAATTTCTTGAATCGTTTCGGACCTGAACAAAGCAGTTCTTTCTTTCCCCCTTTCTAATCCTTCATCTACATCTGATGTCCAAGCAACTTATAAGTGTAACTGACCTAGATACACAGCAGATAACAAGTGAACGTTGTGCGCCTATGTCTAGCCAGGCAACGTTGAAAGTGGAGGGGGGGGGGGGTAAAAAAAGAAAATCGGAACACCAAGATTCATTAGAAGAGTAGTTCCGAACAAAATTTCGTGCTGACAAAACCTAAGGGAACACGACAAAATGGTTGGCAAGGTACCACCCACGGATCACATCCGGCTTGTGACTCAATGCAATACCGGTCCCTTAAGGGTTCTGCCCCTAATGCACAAGAAAACTACAGAGGTTGGATTCTATTGGTTTCTGCTGCTTTGAGGCGCAGATAAGGCACGTGACGAAAAAATAAGATTGACACCACGAATTGATTGTTATTTTTTTTACAAGGTTTATACCGGCTCAATCTGTCTGGTAAAATGTATGTACTCATTATTTCTCCCACACCCATTCTCGCATCAAGCTGAAACTCTTAAGAATTATTTATTGTACCTAACAAAACAATTAATGTCAATTAATGATTTTTGTATGATATCGAATAAGGGAAATACCTTCTACATTATTGAGAGATATAGTTGTAAATGAGGAGCTCTTTCACTTAGATAAACTTTTTTTTTAAAGGATTTTAAAAATATATTATACTTGATTTTCAATAGCTTTGAAATAGCGTAACTTTCATGCTCATAGCATGCTCAGAGCGCTATTGTCCAATCTCTTTTGTGGACCAGTTCGAAAATGGGGTATCTGGGAGAAGGTTTTCCGTGCTGCCTTTAGGAACTCAATAAACACAACTCTGCTTGAGTCGGGTGTCGAGTCTTGAGCCCTTTAATAGGTAGCCAAGCCAAACTCAAGGCTGCATAGCCTCTCAGACACAGACAATTCTAGCAGGTTCTCTTGAACGTTGAGAAACAAAACCAGACAGAAGTGTAAGTACACTTGTCATTGAACTACACAAATGTATTTAACTTTCTTTCATGACCTACTACTAGACTACTGCTATACTGTAATACTATACTATACAAAATTTCAACTTGATCCGAGAATGGGTGTCGGAGAAATAACGTGTACAAACTTTTGGCCAGACAGACACAGAGAGAGAGAGACAGACAGAGTGAGTTGATATAAGCTTTGTAAAAATAGTGTTCGCTTTTAGAAAAAGAAATTCATTGTAACGAAAAATTGAATCTTAAAATTTGACATCATTTATTTTATTTAAACTTTAGAAAGATTACTTCATTAATTAGTGAATTCATTTCTTTTTTTTACCGTTAGAGCCATCTGACCAATAGAAATTGACAATTAAATTTTTTTTTTATAATTATTACAGAGTATCAGTACTTCATTATTACAAGTAAGCGTACCAATGACCCTATTTCAATTACTTTTTTGTATGAACGATCTAGCTAATGATTTTACAAGGACAGAAAGACCGAAACTTTATCTATACGTCTGCTAAGTTCCCTTTCAAACCTTGCGATCTATGGGGCAGGTCATCTGTTTCTTTGGCCAACGGTTTACGAGCAGGGTGTCACGTGGCTAGCACAACAACCATCACCTTTACTTTCCCCAACTAAAGTCAAGAACACATTAGAGTTCGGTGGACTCATGGGGCTCTAAAAACCCCAAAATTCATCATCCCAATCTTCACGCGATTTGAACCTTAGTTTGTGTATCACTAATTTAGCGCCAAGTTCCCCTACATTTTAGCCGACATATTGTGATTTGTTAAAAAGCTTCGTTCTTTAATAGAGATAAATTAAGTTTGTTTTTTTTAATTTCGAGGTTCCTCCGGTTGTGGGAAGGACGACCTGAATTCTAACTTGTGGATTAAAGCCTTCTCAGACTTCTCAAGCCAACGCGGTAACCACTCTGATAGCGAAGAGTCTATGAAGATGGACGATTGTACAGTTATCTTTTGTTGTAGTTCATGTTTGTGTTCACTAAGTCTCAGACGGCAGCCTAATATAAAGGTAATTCAGCTTATGACACCACTTCAGTCAAGTACTATGTCTTTCCCTTGTTTGAGATACCAAACAAAGTAATTTATTACCAATCATTAAATTACTAATTTGTTTATTATTATTATTATTGATTCTTGTGTAACAGAAATAACTGTGCAAAATTTCAACTTGATTTGAGATTGGGTGTCCGAGAAATAACGTGTACAAACTTTTGGCCAGACAGACACACAGAAAGACAGACAGAGTGAGTTGATATAAGCTTTGTAAAAATAGTGTTCGCTTTTAGAAAAAGAAATTCATTGCATCTTTTTTGAGTATAACATGCCAAATTTTCCATAAAGAGTTGTTTTTTTGATAGAATAAACGTACAGACGGAAGGACAGACGGAAAACATGAAATCAATTAAGGCTTTTCCTTTGATTCTACTATAGATATATCTATATAAAGACTAAATCTAGTTATTATACATAAATTTAAAAACAAAGTACGAAGACTCTACTCTAGAACACTTTAGTCTGTTGTACGACACGAACTACAAATTGAGCAGGGGACGTCACAAGTGGCCCTCTAAGTGGATGACCACTGAGATACAAGACCATTGATTGCTTGTTTCTTTCTTTCACGGATCGCATGTCTCTTTGTTTCACAGATTGCTTCTTTCTTCGTGTCTTTGTTTCTCTGATTGCTTGTCTCTTTGTTTCACGTGACGAAAAAAGCAATTTGGTCTTTCATATTTGCTGTTAATGAATATATATATATATATCAGTGCTGACAGCCTATGGAGCAGAAAGGTCCGGATTATGTTATTCTGTTTGATATATGAAGTTTTTATTTGTTTTTTCATTTCAAAGTCAATCAACACGATCACGTGAGTTTTATTACATAGGGTTAGGTGTGGGGTGGGTTAGGTCTGGGGTGGGTTAGGTGTGGGGGTAGGTTAAGTGTGGCGTGGGTTAGGTCTGGGGTGGGTTAGGTTTGGCTCTAACTATCACTAATATAGTTTTAATCTTTCAAATGAGCATCCATGTTATAAACTTATCCAAATATTTATTTCTGTGTTTTTGTTTTATAAAGAACAAGATTTTAGGACGTTCTTCGTGAAAAAAAAACACAGTTGGTCATTTTGCTGGCCACATAACTTTATAGAAACATGATACCGATTAACTAACATGTCTGCCATATCGGTACTAAAATGATACTTTGCAATAGTAAACCGAGGGGAGAAAGGGTTAAAATGAAATGCCCTATTAATTTCATATTCGGCATTTATGTGAAAGAAGAGCAGTCCAAATAAATATGTTATGTCCGAAGACCGAAAAAGGTCAAAGCGGATGCTGGTCGGCCAAATGGGGAAACGCCAAATATGGCTTCAAGTTGAACGGCCATGACCATTTCGGAATTTGGCCATCCAGTTTATGAAATAGCATTGGGGTTGGGGGGGGGGGGGGGCAAAGTCGTCAAAAATGTCATGAGCCGGTTTTCTATTTGGTTTTTTATTGTACGTGCTCTAGATTTATCGTGTGTAGCGCTGGCCGCCGCTCAGTGATTGTGAAGACGCGACGGTTCATAGTGATTCCAATTTTAGCAGTCCTCGTGCAAAATAAAAAAAATCACTTCTGGAATACAGTTGTTTTGCTATGCAGATTCATAAATTAGGGAAATAAATCTCTCATTGGAGGGAATTTTGAATCTGATTTTTTTAAAAATCCTCTTAGCCCCCAGAATTAGCAGACGATCGACTTCTTATTCTAGATGTCTTTGTTTATTATGACATAGTTTGCAAATTCTTTGACCTTCATAACTCACGTCTGCTTCAGTTCTTACTCCTCACTTTGCTTGGACCTTTCCGCAGGATACACCAAGAATAAGCTGGACTAAAAACCCAAATGTTAATGATGCGTGCTAGTAATGGGTTTGGGTTTAAATTTGAGGCTAGTTCAGCGGTTAGGGTAACTTATAGTTTGCATGCACTTTGATGATTTTAAATAAATTTTCTATTTAATTTTATAAAAACATTTGAGACTGTGAAAAGGTTTTTATCTTCTGCCCAGTCGCTCACACTCTGTATCTCATTCTCCATCTCTGTCTCTCTTTCTCTTCTGTCCGTCTCCTCTTCTTTCCTCTCTCGGTAGGTGTTAGAGATTTATATAAACAAATGTTATCTGGAGCGCTATGACGCGCCGTGATGCTAGTTCGCGCGGTGACTATTTTATGTAGATCTCCACTCTTTCCCGACTAGAGAGTTCTTCTAATTAGTTTACATAGTCATATCATTGACCGCTATCCTAGTGTCACTGGCGCGTGCAAAGAAAACAATAAAATAGGCACAGCGGGTTTCAACGGGGGTCGAGGCAATATACAAGAAAGTACACAAAATAAAAAGAAGCTAACACCCTGCTGGCTTTTACCCTCAGTACCAGTGCCGTGTCACTGTATAAGAAACTGTTAAGCTACACTAGTTTTTATGGAAATAATGTAACGAAGAACTTAAAGAATTTGAAGAAGTATTCGTATAAAAAAATAATTTTACGTTTTTGGCATTCGTTTGTTCGGTTTGTTCCAATGTTTCTGTATATGATTGGTGTAGTAAAAAAGTAAAGTTCCCCTTTCAGACCTTGCGGTCTATAGGGCAGATGATGTGAGATCTGTTTCTGTGAAACACTGTTTACGAAATTAAAAAATAACTGAGATTTGAACCCTGGACCTTCGGTTTGGAAGTCAAGCGCCTTACCGCTCAGCCACCACGTCTCCATATGATTGGTATGCTGCTATTTAAATGATTATTCGTGTATGTATTATGTTTGTTTCAATAACATCAGGAACTGATTCAACTTTTTATTTCACAATTTTTGTTCCGGTATTACTTCTGACACACGTGAGTCCCGTGCCAAATCATTGCCAAAAAAAAAAAAGTTGAGTTTAATGGGACTAAACCTATGCAGCTTCTTTATATGCACAGTGGTCAGGACTTTAGAGGGGCAGGATAGCATTGAGACATGAGCCGGATAAGGCCCGAGAGCGTGTAATGAGCAACACTGTCAAAGGAGTATAGTGCAGTGCTTGCATAGAGCTGTAAAAGAGTCAGCAACTTTAATAGTGAGATTTTCTGTTTATAAACGGGTGAATGGATCTAGCTTTGAAAAGAACAAGTTTTTAAAAACAAAATCAATTCCTACTTTAATATTGTAATATCAATTAAATATTCATATTTTGCCATTAATTTTCCTGTAAGGAAATCAAATCACCGACATTGTCTTTCTGAATATCAGTCTTTAATTACTTTGCTAACCAGCCATAATAAAAAAAGACAAATCTATAAATGTATAGGTTTAGATCTATAAATAACACAAATAAAAAAAGAGCTAAATAGTAAGTTTTGAAAGTGAAGTCGAAATCTTTAATACAGAAGTCGAAAGGAAAACATCTTAATCAGTTGTTAAATTGTAACATGTATAAACAACTATTTTATGACATGACTATTATAAATAATGTCATACAGGAAGGGATAAAATAGCTGCACAAGATGATTTCTTCTTTCCACACAACACATAACAAAAAATCTGTTGAATCTATTATATAAAGAAGAAAGTAAGGCGTATGTATGTATGTATGTATATGTATGTATGTATGTATCTATGTCCTAAATAAAAAATCAAAACCGTTTGACCAATCTTGATAAAATTTGGCATACATGTTCCATAGATCATGGCGGAGACCGTAGTGTATGTTTAATGTACCTACTATTAAACAACAAAACTTTTTAACAATTCGGGTTTTCACAGTATTTTATATTTAAAATGAATATGTTGGCTGAACGGGTAAACCCATTTTAACACTCTACTTTCATTTTCGTTGCAAAATAAAAAAAAAATGTCAAGGTAACATTCCCCATGTTTAACATAGATCTAAATTTAATCCAGTAGATCGGCTATACCCCAAATTAAGGCTTGCAGCCCGCGGGTCATATCCGGAAAGTAATTAATAAAGTAATCTTTCTGACACGTGTTGTCACGCAGTACGAGTTTATGTGTGAAATTTCAACTCGATAAGGACAAAGAGAAGTCAAAACAAATTCTTACATTTGTGAACTTTTTGTTAGTGTTTTTGACCCTATGAAGAAAATGTGAACTAAAAGTAAGTCTAGAAAAAGAAGAAAACGGAGAAACGTGTGAAATGTAATTAAAGAAACTAAAATGGAGGAGTTAATTGTAAGAAACATTTCTTTTCAATGTATGTAACTGAATTGTATTTACTTTCAATTTCTATTATTTGTTTTTACTATTTTATTTAAATTATTGTAGCTCTAGTTAGACATAAAAAAAATATGAGTTCATTAAAAATATCTGACAAGAATTCTTCACATTTTTGTACTAGGTTTGGCTGATTTAAAAGTGACTGCAAATCTGGAGAGGAGAATCCCAGCAATGGAATTGTGTGCTGCAGAAACATCCTAGGTATCATTAACAAAGACCGCATCAGGAATGACGAGATTAGAAACATGATTAATACAGCAATAGGACTCCACTATGACCTGCTAACTAAAAACAACCTCAAGCTTAAACTCAATGGCCATATAACAAAATTGTCAGGGCTCTTTAGGGAACAGTACCAGGAAAAAGAAGAAGAGGCTGACTGAGGGACGATGGGAAGACAACATAAAAGAAAGGAAAGGTCTTTCATTGAAAGATATTCTCTCTAAGGCAAAAGACAAGAGGACTGGAGAAAGATGGTCAAAAGATCTTGTGTGGACCCGAAAAGGTTCAACAAACTAAGGGATAGCTGAAGGTGACTTTAAAAAAATAAGTTTTCATTGTGTCAAGAATCAGAAGAGTACATACATGGTAAGAATTGTCTCGCAGAGGCGGCCTTAGCAGTAGGTGGGGCCCCGGTCGAGTGTTATACGTGGGCCCGTGAGCCGTAAGCCTCTAATGATGTAGACCTTATTATTGGTACAAGACAGAGAACTTTAGGTAGGTATACAGCATACAGTATTTCGAAACCAAATACAATAGAAGAGCTTTCATGAAATTTTGAATAATTCTAATTATGAGAACTGGTTTCGTTTTCGAAGCTGACGGTGACAAGGGAATATCCTATCGCTGCCCCCCTCCCCTTAGGCGTGTGGCCTGGGGCGGTTGCTCAACTTACTATCTCTCATGGCCGTGACATTAATACAAAGAAATAGGGCTCTTTAACATATGTTACACTGTTATAATCTTGAGCTTCAGAAAATCATTCTACTGGCGTCTACAACGCATTTTTTATACTAGCACCTCCCCAACGATTTCTTGCACATTCAGGATATAAATAGAGACATTTAGAGAAACTGGTTATTTATTTATTTGCTAATTTTAGCTTAACTAATTTTTAGTGTTTATTTATGTCTATGGTCTTTAGTTCAAGAAGTCAAAATGGAAAACGAAAAGGAAAACGAATTGGAATTTAATTTAAAACAACAACAACAACAACAACAACAACAACAACAAGACTGTTACAAGACATAATTAAAGAAAAAATTATAGACGTCTGCGTAAATTAAATTAAATCTAGTGCTTAATATTAATAGTGAAAATTTATTGTGTCACCAAAAATAAAATAAATTCTTTTCTTATAATTGAGATTTTCGTAAAATGAAGATAACACTAATTATTTCTGTATGTATCCAGTGTACAGAATGCGGAATAATTGATAAACTATACAATATTAGAAACAGTATATATATATATATATATATATATAGTATATATAATAATTTTTGGTGCACTTTGTAGCACTGTACAATCAATAAAACAAGGTTACAAAGACAGTTTGTGTGGGAACACAAACTCAAATAGGCCCCCGAAGTGGTCCACCCAGGAAGGTAAAAGGCAGGTTTCAATATTTTCAGAAAGAATATCAGAATGAAATTCTATCAAATGCAAATGACATAGAAGAATGGAGAAAGAAGGTTGACAGATCTTGTGTGGTGCCCCAATGGTCCAGCAGATCAAGGGATAGGTGAAAGTGAAGGAGTTTAATGTTAACCTGGCCAAGCTAATGTCATATAACGATTGTCTAATTGATACGTAAAGTGTAAAAAAAAACAACACACAAAACTACTTCCATTTCTTCAATAGAATGTCTAACACATATGGTGGTTCGTCGCAGTTAGCGCAATAATATGTTGTTTTAAATTATGTTTACTTATAGGCCTATGCGTACTAAATAAAAATTTTCTCTTTAAGAATGAAAATAAACATATTTTTTTTTTTGTAAATGTAGTAGTTAAACATGACAGAACTGACTTAGCAATACAATTTCAGAAACAAATATTTTTTTTACAAAAAAATCTAAAACCGTTTGCATAAATGTCTTAAAAATATGGTAAATAGTTCTCTCCATTACTAAATAGCCTCCCGTATTTGTTACTATTAATAGTGAATAGTTGTAAAAATGGTGTATTTTTATTTTTAAAAAATACTGCTTGCATAGTTGATTTTAAAAATTATAATTTTTTTGCTTTCAGAAAAAAAAAAGTAGCCGTTGCATCAGAACTTTGAATGGTCTAAATTATAAATTATCATGATGTCGTATTTTCACTATCTTTTCTAGTTTACAAGATCTAAACGGGACGGACGGATAGACCACACAAAACTAATAGCGTCTATTCCCCTTTCGGTTGCCGCTAACAGCACAAATTTATCTAAAGACCAGAATACTATATTTTTTCTGTGCATTTAAAATCTCCCATACAAAGAGTTAGATCAATGGCTAGGTTGTTGTTGTTTTTAAAGTAAACAAGCATTTGTTTAAGATACAATATTTATCATGTATTTCCTTTTCGTGCGACACATATTTCAAAGACTTTACTTATTTAAATAAAAGTTCTTCCATCTTTATAATTTACATTCACAAACTTAAAAAAAAAAATTGAGTAAACTTGGCTGCAAGACAAATTAAAACTTACCCAGTGCCTTTGCGAAACTATTTTGTCTTGGTGCAAAGTGTTGATGTGACACCGTAGACAGCGATGTTTCACTGGCAGACGAAGTCGGTGATTTAGTATCGCGTGCCACCAGCCAACTCGTCCTCTCTCCTGCCCCACACTCAAGTACCGCTCACTTGAGACCACTTTCGTTTGATTCGATAATGCGCTAGAACAAACTAGTGTCGAACGGACTCAGGGGCGGAGTAAACTCCGGGAAGAAGGGGGGCTGGGGCGGTTCCATTTTACAAACCATGTTATCATTCTAAAGTAAGCACCCCAGTGATTTTCCTCTTTGTTCTCGCACTAATAAATACTTGCAGTAGTATACGCTGAGAGAATGTAAAATTATTATAAACTTAACATAAATATAACCTGAGAAATATAACGAAACCAGATTTTCAGTAATTATTCTAGTTTTTCTATAGATCTAATAGTGAAAGAGGAAAACCTATAAAGCTGCAGTCGTGGCTGTATAAACAACGTATGACTGAACACAGTGTAATAGCATTTATTAAATATTATTAAAAAAGGAGCTACATTATCGACTCTCTCTCTCTCTGTCTTTCTCTGTCTGTCTGTAACTCACTCTCTCTCTCTGTCTGTCTGTCTCTCTCAATCTCTCTCTCTGTCTCTCCGTCTCTCTCTCTCAGCCTGTCTCTCTCAATCTGACTCTCTCTCTCTCTGTCTCTCTCTCTCTGCCTGTCTGTCGCTCTCTCTGTCTGTCTGTCTCTCTCTCTCTCTGTCCATCTCTGTCTGTCTGTCTGTCTCTCTCTATACAGAGGAAGCATTATAGTTTTATTGAAAAATAAAGAGAAAAACAAATGATCAGTAGGTGATACTAGAAATTACTAGATACTAGAATTCACGGGCCTAAAGCTTATGTGACTATATTAAGTAGGGAGTTATAGATCAGATAAAAAGAAAGAGAGAGAAAGAGAGAGAAAAAGAAGGAAAGAGAAAAAAAGAATTTTCACAGTAAGAGATACATTAAATCACTAAAAATACACTAAATCACTAAAAATACACTAAATCACTAAAAATTTTGTTACGGCTTGGCCTGTGTGTAAGCTTATTGCATGTCTATAAAAAGATGAAATGTATTACATCTGTGAATCGTGTGTGTATTTGTCTATAAAATGGACCTCATTCACCAAAACGAACAGTCATGAGATAATATTGATAAAACAATGAAAAAAAACTGTCACGTGATAACCACTGTTGATTAAAGTTAGATAGTAATTTGTATAAAAGAGATAGAGAAGCTCGTGATTCAATGTTGTTTCTTTACGATTGGTGAAAGATTAATAATAGAGGAGGAATAAAAGAAAATCAAAATCTAAAAATTGTGAATTTCTGTTAATTATTATTACAATACAAAACGAACCGGAATTGATGCGTCCACTTTCTAAGAAAGACAACTGTACAGGATTTGACTCAAAGGAAATGACAGTTCAAAGGAGATAGAATCTTTGGTAACACTTCACACGTTTTTTAAATATTTTTTTTAGGGTTTAATTTATTTGATTAATAGACGTTATGTGACTCAAGTCGTCTCCATCCTCCCTGTGCGCGTGCCCAACCTATACTCCCAATGTCACAATTCTCCTATCCTCCCAATGTCACCATTCTCCTATCCTCCCAATGTCACCATTCTCCTCTCCATCCTCCCTGTGCGCGTGCCCAACCTATACTCCCAATGTCACAATTCTCCTATCCTCCCAATGTCACCATTCTCCTATCCTCCCAATGTCACCATTCTCCTATCCTCCCTATGTCACCATTCTCCTCACCATCCTCCATGTGCACGTGCCCAACATATCCTCCCTATGTCACCATTCTCCTCACCATCCTCCCTGTGCGCGTGCCCAACCTATGCCAGTGCCCAACCAATGCTCCCTATGTCACCATTCTCCTCACCATTCTCCCTGTGCACATGCCCAACCTATCCTCCCTATGTCACCATTCTCCTCACCATCCTCCCTGTGCACGTGCCCAACCTATGCTCCCTATGTCATCATTCTCCTCACCATCCTCCCTGTGCACGTGCCCAACCTATGCTCCCTATGTCACCATTCTCCTCACCATCCTCCCTGTGCTCGTCCCCAACCTACACTCCTCCTCCCAACCTACGTTACATTAAATTTTCTATTATTGTATGTTAATGTATGATTTAAGCTCTATCTTACTTTACCTAAACCTAAAATTTATCATTCTCTATTTGATTTTATTTTCATTATTTGGTTTCCAAACATATTTGAGTCTCTTATTTATATTCCAAGATAGGTCTGCAATATTCCAATATAAAAATAATGAAATGTCCTATGAATAACACTGTACCATTGTAATTGCTATAGAAGTGTTTCTCAAACTTTTGCCGGTGTTGTCCCTCCCCCCCAGCTTCATTTTAGCTTCGAAAAATACTATGTGTATTTTTTTAAATTTCTTTTTACGAAGAAAATCCCTAAGAAGTAGTAATGGCGAACATACTGATTAAGCAGACACATAGGACCCTTGCTTGATTCATATTTACTTTACAGCTAGCTCCAGAATTTGCGTTCTTTACTAAGAATGTTTGTTTCTGAATTTTCGAAAATATTTCTTGCTGAGATTAAATAAGATTAAGAACATATTTGGTATTTTCTGTTGTTTATGCAGCAATAGAAAAGATCTGGGAATCGAGATGTAATTTGAAAATTAAATTAAATTAATTCGGTTTATTGAAAAAAAAAAGGGGGAAACTTCTATATACTTACAAACTATCAGGTTAATACCAGAAGACTAAACAAGCAACAGAGAAATAATGCTTAAGAAAAACACAAAGCTAATATAAGGGAAAGAACCACTAATTACTGCCACTTATTTGGAAATTACAGTATTTAGCTCCCTTTCTGATATATAAAATAAAAAAAAAATTAGTTAGTTCTAAATGGTTAGCTAATTGATTAATTTTTGGATTGATTCGTGAATTGTCATTGACTATGAATAATTATGCGAAATTTCAACTTGATCCCAGAGTGGGAAGTGGGAGAAAAAAAAACGTATCAAAACGTAAAAAGGGGCCTAAATCCATGAAAAAAAACCGTATCAAAACGTAAAAAGGGGCCTAAATCCATGAAAAAAAAACGTATCAAAACGTAAAAAGGGGCCTAAATCCATGAAAAAAAAACGTATCAAAACGTAAAAAAAGGCCTAAATCCATGAAAAAAAACGTATCAAAACATAAAAAGGAAAGTATCAAGACGCAAAAAGGGGCCTAAATCCTTATATATGTACATATATTTAAAAATGCCCAAATGGTTCCGACTGCTCAAAATCAAAACATTTAAAGATTTCGAGAGAATACAGGAGCTGGCATTCTTGTTATTGACCCAGTGAGGAAAGACCAAAAAAAAATTGATTGATACTGGCAACTATTCAGATCTTTACTCACAAAAAGTAGCAGCAGTAGTAAGCATCTGAACAGATCGTCCAGTGAACGATCCCGTGACTTGTGACTTAGATTTTCCACGTTTCTATTTAGGGTCAGCTAGCGATTGGAAATTGACCATCTGTCCAGTTTTTAAATGACTCGATTTCTTGATCTCTATGATCTACTTGATCATGATCTACTTAAAATACTTATAGTGCGGCGATGGTGCTCTAAGTATGACCAATGTAAATACACATACTATGAAGTTGGTGTGTGTGTGTGGGGGGGGGGGGGAATAGGTTAGTATTTACAAAGCATCAACTCACTCTGTCTGGTAAAAATTTTGTACACGTTATTTCTCCGACACTAAATCTCGGATCAAGCTGAAATTTTGCACAATTATTTCTGTTACCTGACAACACAAGATTCAATACAAATACTTACAAATTAATTAATTGCTTCATTAACTATTGGTAATTAAATATTTAGTTTGATATCTCGAACAAGGGAAAGATAATGTACTTGACTGAAGTGGTTGTATAAGCTGAATTATTCCCCTTTATAGGTCTCCGCTCTAAATTGAAACAAGCAATATATAACTATACAAACTTCTCTAGTCATAAGTAGCTCACTAGCAGAGTGGTTAGCACGTCGGCCCGAGGAGGTCATTCCCCTCCCCCCCCCCTTTTTTTTGTAAATGCTTTTAAAAACCAATCAAGGTAAAATCCACCCAGATACCCTTTCCTTCCAGATAAGTGATAGGATCATGGCGTTTTGAGAAAACTAAAAGTATTTAATAGCGCTAAACAAAACAATTGGTAAAAATATTATTAATCGCACTGATTTATTGTTGTTGATTTAGATCTATTACAAATGTAATTACATGACTGATCCAAACTTATGATACAATTGCACTTCGTATACTCTTTGTTTTTTTAATAAAACTGTTTTGTATAAAACACACTAATCGTTTTACCTTATACTTTAACTGTGTATGTTCACAGATTAAATAACACAAATACCGACTTGTGTCAGAAAGGTAGATATGAAGTGCAGATAAAATATTAATAAATCGACGTCACTAGACAGGTATCTTTCAGATTCACCTGTAAACTGTGTGATCCTATTGTATTAGTGAGTCAAACGTGTCGAATGAGGATCTAAAGGTTTTGGGTGTGTAAATTAGCCTTTTTCTTGCAATGTAGGAAGATAATGAAACAATAGTCTGATGTCTTTATGATGCTGAAAGAAAATTACTTTGGGAACTAATTTACTGTTGGCAACAGTTTTGAACAAGTTTGTATTTATTTATATTATACACGCTCTATAGAAACGAATATGATGATTGTATGCCAGCTATTTTATTGTAATGTTTAGGTTACATTTAGAGACATGGAATATTCTGTACACAGCTCCCACAGTCGTCTTCAATTAATGAGTAAAACATCTTCGTTACCATCTTCGATCATTGAGAAGTTTGATGTCATGGAATACTAAACACATTCATCTCCTTTCATTTGTTTCGTTTATATGTAATAATAATTATAATGAAATAAAATGTTTTATATGGGTTCCTTAATAAGATATAATCCTATTTTTTATTCTCTAGTAAGAAACTTTTCAATACGTTTTGAATAATGAAGAATAAAAAGAATACAGATTAAACTTCTACATGAAACTATTCACATCACAGGACATCTGAATTTTGTCATCATTTTGACATCTTTTGTCACTTCATGAAATACGTAGCGGAATGACATCACCAGTCATAAAATAATTAACTTGGTCCGAGAAAACAGATCATTAAAGCACATGCATAGATATTAAACACGTACACATCTTTCTCTTCATAAAATATTGTACAATGAATACACTCTACTAGGATAGACATCTTCAATGGAATCCACTTAAATATTGCACTGAGATACTACACTATGAAGTATTGCTGAACATTCCTATATAACATTTGGAGAAGAGTCGACTAAAATAATTTGCAAGAAGCTTTACTGTAGCATTAAATCAGTAGCCTACACAAGCAGACACTCCACTATATAAACCAAACAGAACTCTTTCCAATAAAAAGTTTACAAAAATGTGTATACTAAACAGTTGGATGGTCTGGAAGATACAAGGAATGCATATCAAGACGTTGCTTGTTTTGTGGCTAATTCACCATGCTGGAGCTTACCGAACTGGTGCACCGGACTTCGTGTGTGATACAATGATTCCAAATCATGGCGGCTCAAACAACCAGCCCAACAACCCATACAGATTGAGTCTATCCAAATCAACATATCTACCGCAAGATACAGTGGAAGGTGAGACAAAGTTTCTATACTCCAATGTGTTATATTATAAAAATTCTACATCCTTTTATTTTTGGTAAAATATTTAAATATATAATAATAAAATAAGGTTTTTCTTCTAGTTTTTTTTTTATTCTAGTCCGAAGGTTAATGAGGAGTACAGTATTTCACGTGGATACGCAGTCCCAGTTGCGACCTAAAAAATGTTGCCACATCCAGAGCAGACCCGGGTTGAAATCCTGGAGAGCCCACCCAGCTCTAATGGGTAGCTGACATGGTTGGGGAAAAGAAAAGGCGGTTGGTCGTTGTGCTGGACACTAGACACCCTCGTTAACAGTGGGCCACAGAAACAGATGACTTTTACATCATCTTTCCCATAGATCGCAAGGTCTGAAAGGGGATTTATCCAGCGCAGACCTAACCGTTGTCCTGTTGTGGTTGATTTAGGTTCCCTTTTCGCTATCTATAAAATCATAAATTATATTAACAAGAACATTTTCCCCATACCTTCCCTCTACGCCTCCACAAATATTTGTACTGTATCGCAAAACACATTCTTAACAAGTCAACTATAACAAAAATACTTTTAAAAAAATACAAAGCTTATATTAAGTGTAATTGTATCAGTTAATTTAGATCTGCCATGTAATTCTGCGTATGCTTGACCTATCTGTGCGATAGAAATATTTGACCAATTGTTTGGTTTTAGTTTTCCCAATACGTTATGACCCTATCACTTGTCTAGACCAGGGGGGAAGGGGGAGGGAAGAAGGGGTGAATGTTTACATGACTGTATGTAAATGAAAAAAAAATGGGTTAACTCGGGGCTCTAGATTTCTCAAGGGGACTAATTCAACTTATATCACCATATTTGTCAAGTACGATTTCTTTCCCTTGATCAAGATACCAACCAAATAATTAATTACTTAAAGTTAATTTACTAAATGGTTAATTAAAAAAAAAATTATTGTCATTTAAAAGAAATAATTGTGCTCAATTTCAGTTTAATCCGAGATTGGGTGTGAGAGAGAAAATTGTATAAACTTTTGACCAGACAGACAGAGTGAGTTGATAGAAGCTTTGTACAAATTAGAGTACAGCTTGTAAAGACGTTAGTGAAAAACACGACATTAGGGACCACATGGACAATAAACAGGGGCGTAGGTAGGAATTTTACATTGTTTGGGGGGGCTTGACTTCTTTGGGGGCCCCTGCATTTTGCGTAATATTTAATATTCAATGTAAAAACACTAATTTGGGGGCACCTCTCAAGTGAGGGGCCCGTGGGTATTTTCAAACTCTCCCCCTCCCTCCCCCACCCTAGCTACGCCACTGTACAAACTTTTTACCAGAGTGAGTTGATATAAGCTTTGTAACAATTAGAGCACAGCTTGTAAAAACACGAATAAAGTCACGAGTGTAGACATTACAACACATTAGGAACTAGATGGGAAAAAAATATTAATGAAGATGCTCCTTAATACTTTTTAGGAATTAAATTTAAAAAAAAATGCAAGTAAAGAGAACTCGTAAGACATTAGTGAAGATGTTGCTAAATATTTGAGTAAAGTCAAGGATTAAGACATTTGTAAATACATTGCTACATACACTAGTGAAGATTTGGCTAAAGTCAATGAAGACATTGTTAGTCAATCAGTTCAATTTCATTTAAACAGTTACCCTGAACAGCACAAGTTTAACACCATTCAAAGGTTTTATAATGCAGGCGGTGGATGCCAATAGTAACTTGGTTGGCAGTTTTGAAATCCCTCCGGAAGCTCAGCCAATTTGTTTGGCGGTAAGTCTAAACTTGTTTCTTGATTAATCTAATCTCCCTATTTGGTAATAATTGTATAGAAAAATACGAAAAAGATGCATATATGTAACCCTGCCGGACCAAGTAAAACAAAGGACGTTTGAGCCACGAGGCCTTCATCAGCTACAAAACAAACACAAAATAAAAAACAATTAACACAAAATAGTCTTAAGTTAACTTATCTGTCCGATGTTGTTCTCTATCGAGGCAGAAAAGAAATGAGCTACGCTGGTGTAAAAGCGCGGGAAATCGGAAGGGGGCGGAGAAGTCAGGCAAAGATGAATGGGAAAAGGGGGTACCGTAGTGTTAGTGCCCATCGCGTATTAAATAAAAGTGTGCTGGTTGTTGATCCCGTTAGGTTGGAGGGTGCCTGACATGTAAATAAGTTTGTTTCCGATCTGCAGACGGGTGTTTTTGTCGTTGCATTGTTGTATAGCAGTGACGAGGAGGTCGGTGGTACCCCTATGATGTGTGTTATTAAAATGGATAGAGACGGGCTTAGTAGCAAAGTTACGAATGTCTCTAAGGTGTTCTTGGAGTCGTGTTTTTAAGGTCCTGCCTCGTGGCCCAAACCTCCTTTGTTTTACTTGGTCGGCAGGGTTACACATATGCATGTTTTTCGTATTTTCTATACAGTAGTTTACCCCTGCAGCAGTAAATCTTTGTTTTTTGAGTCTTTGGTGATAATTGGTGAAGATTTCGATAATAATTAGTTTTAATAATGTCTTTTAAATAATTAAAATTCCGATCAGAAAAGAAATATAAAAACATGGCTCGAATACGAATCTGGGTATTTTTGGCAACATTAACAAGCAAAATAAAAAAAATCATGTGTTTCACATGATCTATATTTCCTAAAGCCATGTTGGTATGGGGTGAGGACATTATGTTTGTCTAAGTGGTTTATGATGTTGCTACATATGTGTTCTAGAATTTTACATGTGATGCTGGTAAGTGATACTGGTCTGTAGTTTCCTGGGTCAGATTTTCTCCTTTTTTCCTTTCCAGTCCTTTGGTACTCTGCCCTGGTGTTGTGACACGGTTACTGTGTGGTCAACCGTGACACACGGTCAAGTGTTGGGTATCGAGAATTAGGGGACTTGGGGGAAGTGACGAGTGTGTAAGCAAGAGAGAGAGAGAGAAGTCAGCGAGTGAAGTAGGAGATCTGTATATAACGTTGCCGTGTATATATGTTAAAATGTTCGACAACTAAAAGACACTTTAAACGTAAAAGGACTTGTTTCTTCACAACTGGCGACCACGACGAGGCACAAGTAAGTGGAAATGTCGATGTACAAAATATATAGAGATGCGGGCAAGGAAAATGGCCTGCAAGGCGAAGAACTTGAAAAGTTCATTAGACTAAAAATAACACAGGATGAAGAAAGGGAAGAAAGGAGATTTAATAGGGAAGAAGCCAAATAGAAAGAAGAAGATAGTAGAAGGAAGGAAATCTTACAACTAGAACTAAAACTTAAAGAAAAGAAAGACAAAGAACAGCAAAATGAAAAGGAGGAACACTTTGACAAATACAAACAATTAGACAGAATGTCTCCATTTGACGAGAGCCAGAATGAGTGCATTGACTCATATCTACTGAGATTTGAGGATATAGCAACATCATGCAACCTCCCACAGACAGAATGGGCAAGAAGCCTCATGGGGCGCTTAAAAGGTAGAGCCATCAACATCTGTCTTCAAATGAGAGATGAAGAAAGAAAAGAGTACGTGGCCGTGAAGGAGGCGTTGCTGAGACAGTTTGGCTCCACAAGTTACGAATACAGAAGGAGATTGAAAGAGTCGAGACCTCTGGCGAACGACGATCCACAAATATTCGTCACACTAATTGTGCATTTTTCACCTGACAATGTTGGCATTCAAAAGATAATTGTTACATAGAAAAAAACTAAATGCGTGGATTTTTTTTTTGTATATAAGTTGGATAACATAACAGGAAAACTTTCTGCGATAGTTCAATTGGAAATGTCCTTTGCAATAACATATTATTGAAGATTTATTTGTCGTCATAGACATTATCAGTTCTCTCATAATAGAAGATGCCATTGTATTACATGTCATTGTTTTTTTCTTGTCGATGTAAAACATTATTGATGTACACCCAAACTATTGGGTTCATAAAATTTTGATACGATCAAAATTTTTCTCTGCCCTGGGAGGACTGTTGTGACACGGTTACTGTGTGGTCAACCGTGACACACGGTCAAGTGTTGGGTATCGAGAGTTAGGGGACTTGGGGGAAGTGACGAGTGTGTAAACAAGAGAGAGAGAGAAGTCAGCGAGTGAAGTAGGAGATCTGTATATAACGTTGCCGTGTATATATATTTTGTTAAAATGTTCGACAACTAAAAGACACTTTAAACGTAAAAGGACTTGTTTCTTCACACCTGGTTAAGCGATGCCTGAATGAGTATTTTGAACACTGGGGCTAGCTCATTGCTTAGTTTTTTGAGTAATCTAGCTGGAATATTATCAGGTCCAGATGCTTTATTTGGTTTGGTGTTGGCTAATAGTTTTTGGATTCCCTTTTCTTGTACTACTATATCTTCTATGTTGTCTACTTGGTTCAAATTAAGTAATATGTCTTTGTCTCCTGGGGCTGAGAATGCTGATGCAAAGTATTTGTTTAGAATGTTTGCTTTAGTTTCATTATCATTATGTATTATGTTATGATCATCTTTTAATGGCGCTATGCCTGTTGTTTCCATTTTCTTAGACTTAATGTATGACCATAGGTTTTTGTTGTTATCTTTAGATATTACATTGTTTATGTATTCACCCTGCAGCTGTCTGCTTACTTTTTGGGTTAGGTGTTTAATTTTTATATACTTTTTGTAAACTCTTTCTGCCTTAGTTTCTTTAAATTTTCTATATAGGTTTTCCTTCTGTTTACAAAGCTTCTTTAGTCTATTATTAAACCAGCATTTATTTATTTTGTTTTATTTGTATTTAGTTGGTATATGAGTTAATAGTTAACTTAACGTTTGCTTTGAAGATTAAATAACATAGAACAAACTGAAACAAAATACCTAGGGTACTAGACCTAGTTTGATAGCGTGTAGAGTACAGACCAACAGTACCTCCTGTTAAATAGACAAGATAGAAAAAGAAAAACCTGTTAGCGATTGTCCTAATAAAACAAAAGTAAATATCTTTATTCGATTTTCACAGCTTCCACATTTCTTTTCATCATTTTTATAAACTTCATGTTTTTAACATACCTTGTGTTTGTTTTCACTGAACAGACTCTGACTCACGTATCTTCTGCATTGAAACAAACTTTGAAAGCAACATGGCAAGCTCCAAACGCTCTCATTGGAAGAGTCATTTTCAGGTAAATATAAAGTCCCAGAATCCAACAAAGTGTGCGTAGTTCACAGGGTTATCCGCAGATTCAATAATGATGCCCCTAATATCCTCCAAAGCCAAGGCATAAATCCATCCATCATATTGGTACTACAGCCCATGGAGGGCCCTTGCCTGCTTCAACACATCTTTCCATTCAGATCTATCCTTTGCTTCCGATCTTCATGCCCGAGATTCGCCTCTGCATCACTAAACCATCGTATTTGTGGTTTGCATTTGGTGGCCTTCCTTTCGCTTATTTCTTTACCGGGATACTATTTTAGCTCCTCTGTTCTCTTTCCATTCAGTTTTATCTTATAAAGCGTCATAATTTATTTTTATAAGTATTTAGCAGATGTGGGCTCAATGCTAAAACGAATTCATTTCTCCACTAGCATTACGCTCGGTTACGAATATGATCAACAGGCAGGTTTTGACAAAGTGGGTCAAAAGTAAATAAAAATGAGCGAACCTTCAAGTTTAGACCTTGACCAGTCGCTTTGTAAACATGTTGGACTGGACGGCAAGAAGGAATGTTGAAGGATAAGGTCGAAAGTTATTGTGTTTGTTTTTAGAGGTCTTTTTAAAATACTATAATAGAAAGCTCGAGCTGAATGGGGCTCGTAAGCGTTGACTGGCTACCCATCTAAGAGAAAGAAAATCCTGAATTCAAACGCCTGCTGCCTTGTAGATATATCAAGACATGGGGAAGACTTTTGGAGTCAACTCTGAGGAAAAATCAGGAGTTGGCGACCTTTAAGCAGTCTGCAGCACATGGTTCTACACTGTGGCTGAGCCTGCGATGTCGCTGATCCCAAACTGTATCAGCACTCGCCGATTCCTGGGATACATTTGCTGCGTGGAGATGGAAGTTTGCTTGAGGGCGACATCTTTCTATGAATTGACCCAAAGTCTTTTTGAGACTGTAGGAGACCATATAAAAGAAAGACCAAGCGCATGTCCTGGACAGCTCATGCAATCATTCGAACTCCTTTGTGTCATTCTAGTTTACCATCATTTCTACTGTTGATCCAATAAACATGCCGGACTGATACGACCGGATCCCATCAACCCCCTGAAGTCGTGTGCGCATAGTTCCAAAATAACTGTATGTACCATAGTCTACAAATACATATAAATGTGCTGTATAATAACTGTATGTACCATAGTTTACAAATTCATATAAATGTGCTGTATAATAAAGTATAATCAAAAGATCTCCGTTGGATTAAATATTTTGATTGCTTTCACTTTTTCCCCCCTTAGGGCAACAGTGGTAGAGAGCTTTGCTACATACTTCATTAACTTCACCTCCCAACCACTTTTACCGCTAAACACAACGACAACATCGACATCAACAACCACGCCCACAACAACCACGCAAACCACAACGCCAACACCCACCACACCCTTGACAACCACACCTTCAACCACAGACTCGACAACAACAGCAAGTACAACAACAACCACTACAACTAACACACATACAACAACAAAGCCTGCTTTAATCATAACAACAAGTTCAACCCCACCATCCACGTCCACAACCACAACAAAAACGCCCACAACTACAACCACGCTCGCAACTACCACTCCAACAACAACTACACATACAACATCTGTTTTAACCGCAACACCAATAACAACAACAACACCCGTGACGACAAACACGCCAACAACAACAACTACACATACAACTACTTCAACCTTATCAACAACGCCAACAACAGCAGCACATACAACACTTTCTACTTCAACCACAACACCTATAACAACCACACCCACAACAACAACACATACAACACTATCTACTTCAACCACAACACCTACAACAACAACACCTACAACAACAACACATACAACACTATCTACTTCAACCACAACACATGTAACAACAGCAACCACGCCAACAACTACACATATAACTACACCAACTTCAACCACAACACTTACAACCACGCCCACAACAACAGCCAAACCACCAACAACAACTACACATTCAACTCCTACTTCAACCACAACACCTATAACAAACACGGCCTCAACAATAACCACTCCTACAGCAACAACTACACATACAGCATCTAATTCAACCACAACACCTATAACAACAACAACGCCGGCGACGACAGCAACTACTACACATATAGCATCTAATTCAACCACTACACCTTCAACAACAGTCACTTCTACAACCACAACAACTTCTCCATTAAAAACCACGTCTACGATATCTACAACCACGCTCACAACGACAACGTCTAGATCATCCACAACTACACCAACAGCGACGTCTACATCCACACCCATGTCCACAACAGCAACTACGTCTACAACACCATTAAGTCCTTTCTCGACCACAAGCACAGCTGCCACCACAACTACTGCAGAAACAACATCAACCACAAACACAACCATACCACCAACAACCATAATTACAACCACGCCAATAACATCGACTTTTGCGACATCAACTACGCCTACAACAACTACCCTAACAACAACTACATCAGCAACATCGACCACAGTTCCCATAGCCACACAAGCGACATCGACGGTTTACAATCAAAGCACAACAGAAAGTGAATACATTACACCTACTACTTCTGTGGCCAAATCATCACAAGTGACGTCTTCTAGTTTGATTTTGAACGCTGTCACGTCTGATCTTAAAGATTCTGTCCAGTTGAAGGTTTGTTGAATACGATTTTATTTAAAACTGTTTGGTGGATAATCACAGTTAAATAATAGAATGGTACCATGGGCGTAGCCAGAACCCTCCCCCCCCCCCACCCCGAAATGAAATGAGTTTAAAACCCCCTACCAGGGGTTTTTGCAGTTAAATTTCATTCTTCTATAAAACAAAACAAAAAAAAATGCAAACGACAATCCCCAAATTTCACACCCTCTTAAATATAAAAAAAAGACAAATTCTATGAGCGTAGCCAAAGGGAGTTTTGGGTTAAACCCCACCCCGCCTTCAGTAGGGTTTGAAGCTCAAAATACCTCTTCATTACCCGGTATTAAAAAAAAGCAAATGACGCACTCAAAATGTTATTAGCGTAGCTAAATGGGTTTTGACTCAGTTTTCTGTTTAAACCCCCCATCAGCGGGATTTGAAGATAAAAAATACCTCTTTAATATTAAAAACAAAGCAAATTATACACTCAACATGTTATGAGTGTATTCAAAGGGGTTTTGAGTTTAAACTCCCCTCCAGTGGAGTTTGAAGCTAAAAAATACCTCTTCAATATAAAAAAAAAAAAAGAAAGAAAAAGAAAATTACACACTCAGAAATCTATGAGCGTTGCCAAAGGAGTTTTGAGTTTAAAACCCCCTTCAGAGTGGTTTGATGCTAAAAAATACATCTTCGATATAAAAAAAGCAAATTACACACTAAAATTATTTGAGCGTAGCCAAGCCAATTGGGGGTTTTGAGTTTAAATCCCTCTCCTACAGATGTTTTTTTTTTAAGTTTAAAACCCCTCCAGATGGTTTTGAGTTTAAAATTCCCCTACAGAGCGTTTTAGGTGAAAACCTCTATCTTCAATATTATTCTAAAGCAAACCAGTTAATAAATTCTATAAACGTAGCTAAATGGGGTTTTGAATTTAAAAAAAACCCACAAAACTCCAGAGATTTTTTAGTTTAAAACCCCTAACAGATGATTTTGACGATACAACTTCCCTTTTCGATATAAAATCTAAAGCAAACTACAGTCACTTAATTCCAAGAGTGTTTTCAAGAGAGGTTACACATTTCTACCATTGACAGGGCTCAATCAATAAAGTGAAGTGAATAGTCATCTGCCGAAATTGAAAAACACTAAATGTGGCTCAACAAAGATGGCTAAGACAGATTTTAGGAGTCAGTTATAAAGATTGGGTGTAAATCAAGGAAATCCTATGCCGAATTGGGAGTCGAACCCTTAGTAAGCTTGTGACAGAGCGTCGCATGAGGTTTGCGGGACATGTTCTCCGACAAAATGAATTACGCACAAGTAATTGCCAGTGACAGATTTTTGTTGAAACAGCTTGCCAGCAAATGCGCCGAACGGCGCGGGAAGGTCTAAGTCAGTAAGAATAGCACATTAGGTTTTTGAAATAAAACTTTTTAATAGCAGGAAAATGCACTGTAGATACTTCAGAATATGCATTTTGTTGGTTTTAAATATCAGAAATAGTGATTGGCAGCGGGGCGGAGCGCTGGGGGAACTCCTAGCGCTTCCCCAGATCCCCTTGCTGGCAATGACGGGGAGTCAATTTTCCCACTAACATCAGGAAGAACCTATTCTAGGGCGCAATAATCGTCTTCCGAAAGAATGATGGGTCAAAATGTAATAAAGATTATATACACACACACACACACATACATATAAATATATTTTTTTCGCGGGGGGGGGGGAAATCTCCCCCAACCCTTCCCCCCGAAAAAAAATCCTGGCTACGCCAATGGTGCTATGTAATGCAGTGTGCATTCTGATCGTTAGTCACGGGTTCGAACCCAGCCCGCCACATCGCCGTCGTTTGAAAGTTTGGGCTTGAATGTAATAATCTTCAATTCTGAAGGAACATTCGAAACATGTAAAAGAAAAAAAATTATGAAAGCAAAAGGCCTACTTGAACCTGTCTTTGGAATTACGTTCGCAGCAAATCGTATTAATACGATCACTGTTATGATTTCAATAACTTTATGTCACATTCCGCCGGGGTAAAAGTTTCTTTCCGTATATAACTAGAAGTCTCATAGTTGTGTTGAAAAGTATTTGACTGCGTATTTTAAGGTAATGGCAAAGGGTCAACATTTGTATTCATACAACACAATAAGTTGAGGCCCCTGGTTCACTATCTGAAACATCACTATATATACACGAATGTAGTGTTTGGAACATCATTACAACTACATCTATCTACGTCTAACCCTAAAGCATTACTATTTATCTATTTACTGTCTATAGCATCTATAATTACATTATTTGCATCACTATAATTATACGAATCTACTGCCTAGAACCTCACTATAAATAATCAATATAATGTCTACATAAAATTATTTGTAATTCTTTTCAGAGTGTCTCTAAAAGTTCTGTCGACATAAGACTTGGCTTGTACTTACCTCTTGGACTTGTCATGTCATGGGCTGCACTTATACTCATGTCACACCTGGTGAAAAGTATCATTAAAGTTATGAGATAACATTGTTGTGTTTATTTAGTACATTTGTGTTTAAACGCAATGTGTTCTATACTTACATAGTGATGTGTGTCGACTACATTTTCATGTACAATATGTTCTGTTTAGTGCATTTCATTTAATAGATTGCATTGTGTTCAATCACAATGATAAGGGCGATAATCCTTCACCTCCCTCACTTGACCGATGGGTTTATTTTTACAAAGCTTATATCAACTGTGCCTGTCTGTCTGTCTGTCGGTAAAAAGTGTATACACGTTATTTCTCCCATACCGATTCTCGGATCAAGTTGAATCTTCGCTTATTCATTGGTATCAACAAGACATTAATCAATAAAAAAAAAAGTAACCAACTAGACAATTAATTAATGGTAATTAATTATTTTATTAAATAGAAACAAGGGAAACTAGTACTTCAGTATTCATAGATATGAATAAATTTGTTGGGTTAAGTCCCCTTAAAAAAAATTGTTAACACATTTCTCCCTCATGCATTTTGCGATCAAGTTGATACTTTAAACCAGTTATGCAGAAAATACGACCCGCGGGGCACATCCGGCCGGCGATGTTGTTCCATAAGGCCCACCGAAACGTCGGCACAAAGTAGAAAATCTCTTCAAAACAAAAAAAAAAAAAAGAACATTGGAATAAAATATTTCCCAACGTTAAAGGTAAATAGACTGGTGTCAATAATAAGCCAATCTATTTGTTTTATAGGCCCTAAAGAGAAAGTGTCTCTTTTTAAAGAATATAACAAACAGCTTTATGAAACCAAACAAAAAAAAAAGAGTGGTTCTCTTGGTTTGAGGTGCGGTTGTTAGATTACACATAGGGTCATAGGGTGGAGGATTGGCGAGCCTAATTACCGAAAAATAAAAAACACGAACATGAACTAATGAGTCGTTCATATTGTAAGTAGAGACATAAAGCCACTTCCCGAATGCATCTCAAAACGTCTGCCTTGAACATAGCATCTTCCTATCAGTTCTTGTTCTAGACATGGGCGGAAATCGATCTATCCTTCCTAATGTCAACGTCCTTCTTAGTCTTGTCTCTAATGGTGCGCACCTTCTGCACTATCTTGGATGGCGATTTGTACGACAAGATTGCAACATTGCCCCCCCCCCCCCTTTCTAAGCGCTTTTCGTACCGAAAAGAAACAGTGCAGTTCAGGTTTGACAGTTCAGGTGGAGGTCGATCGGGGGGGAGGGGGGGGATCCAATTCGGTAGGGAGCGTGCTCCCCGCGAAGTCATCTGCACTGTTCTCTGCGACCGTCGCTTTCTCTTGAAGCTTCCAGTTGGTTAGTCCGTTCTTGCAACGATGACGTCCGCACAGCCGTTGATTGGACACACTGTTTCAGCAGACTCTCCCAACAGATGCCTCTCAAGGGAACTTCAGATTCAGCCACGTTGAGAACAGAGTCCAATGCGCCCGCAGTCATTCTCAACTAACAGTCTCACGTCTAGGAGATAGGTCACTTCAAGGTCAAGTTGAAGATGTCTTCCAATGATGATGGCAGGAGTACAAATTCTTTGTTGTTTGTTTTCTTGGCATCCATATTCTCTGTGTGAATTGCCGCAAGTACAGTTCATGCCCAACTTCTGGATGCAGTTATCGAGCTTCGAATTTCTCTCGTGTTGGGGAAAAGTAAAGGCGGTTGGTCGTTAACAGTAGGCCACAGAAACTGTTAACCTTTACATCATCTGGTCTATAGACCACAAAATCTGAAAGGGAAGCTTTACTTTTTTTTTTTTTTACATTATTGTAATTCATGATTTTCAATAAACCAAATCACTTCCTGGTCATCTATTCTTATCTTATAGATTACAGACGTTACTTTTAAAAAGAAGATGTTTACGCCCTACGGTTTCATTTTTTCAATGTAATAATTCATGTTAATCAATGACTTAAATTCTGTCAAGACTTTGGTTTTCCTGGCTGATTCAGGCAACTCATTACTTGTCTTAAATTAACTTTCTAGTTCTAATAATGTATTAATAAGTAATGACACCACAAGAAAACATTAAGGAACTGGAACAGACACAAAATAGAGCAGTGAGATTCATAACAAACGAATATTCACATTTGACTAGAGTAACACCTTTAGTAAAATCACTAAATTTAGAAAGCCTTCAGGACAGAAGACTCAAAAGTAAAGTAGCAATTATACATAAAACACTGAACCATAATCTTCAAATACAAAAACAAAATTTAATAAAATACTCTGAAAGACACATAAAGGCACATTCCTCATCCCATATGCTAGGACAAATTTGTACAAATACTCCTTCTTCCCTAGTGCTATTAGAGTAAGAATGGGTTGCCTGAGCTAGCCAGGAAAACCAGTGACTTGGCAGAATTTAAGTCATTGCTTAATATGCAAGACTAAATGCATGACGCGTGGGACGTAATCATCTTCTTTTTTGAAGTAACGTCTGTATTATATAAGATAAGATATCAAATATGAAGATCTCGGATTATAAAACACGTTAATTTGCCTTTAAAAAATGTGAAAGCTTCTAATGTACAAATGCGTACTGTTTTGGTCAAAGGCGCCTTTAACAATGTCGACTCAAAACTCTTTAGAGAAAACATTTCAAAATGTCTTCACTAACGTGATTGTTCGCTAATTCTTGTCAGAATGGTCGAAATTCTTCCGAATGTTGTGCAATGACTGTTGTAAAGCGCTAGGTTGAAGAATTTTGTGGAAAAAAAAAAGTGTACTTAAGAGGAAAAACTCCGTATTTAAAACTATATCTTAAAAACAAACAAACAATATAAAAGCTTATCTAAATGGGAAAGAACTCCGTCCTTAAAAGAATCGTGTTGAATTTGTGTCTTCGTTTCTTTTCGAATACTATCTAAAGGCCTTCCTGCACCAAAGTCTACAGGGCTCCTGCCAGTCCGCAGCTGGATAAGAGGAGGGAAGGGGCAACGAATATGTTTTTTTTTTTTTTTTTTTAATTAGGGGCACCACCGGAATAAGTTTGAGAAACACTGATATACACAGTACACGATAAACACCGCAAACGATTTTAAAATGCATAAGTTTCAGTGTAATTGTATGTATTAGATTTGGGAGTCTATTTGTTCTCAAACACTTATCAAAGGTATTACGAGTTATATAGGTGTACAGTACGAGTTACAACCCTTTCTTAAATCCGGAAAGACTTCCTTCCTGTCAATGAAATATGCACATCAATAAATTAAAATGTAGATCTAACTGTGATTAGATAATTGTATTTACCATAATGTAAGAAGAAAATGAGGCAAGATTGAGGTAAAATACAGAAATTGTTGGCATCAGCTTTTAAAAAATAATTCAATAACGTAACATTTTCGCATTTAAAGCTAACTATCTAGATAACATTATATATTGGATGATTGGTTTGAAGTCAGGAAGATTGATAAATTTACAATATACTAGATTTAAAATCTAGATACAACTGAATTTGGTTACTTCATGACTATTTTTTGTTTTACTTAACCCTGCACAGTCCAGAGGCGGCCTTAGCAGTTCGCGGAGCAATGAGCAAGTGTCATTTCAGACCACGAATATTCCTAAGATGTGCTGACGGTGACTTTTCTCTTTATCGCGGACACGGGGGCCCCCACTAAGACAACCACTTAGCAACCCCCCTAATGCTGCCCCTGCCCAGTATGTGTCGCCTAGAGTCTCATTATTGAGATAATATAATTAAAGATAAACCCTCTCACGCCATTCGGCGCTTAGGGCGGAAAGCTCTCTTCACCGAGATTGGCCACGGGCCACTTCCAGAGGTAACTTCCACAGGTCACTTCCATGGGCCACTTCCACGGGGCAAATCAACAAGCCACTTCCACGGGCAACTTCCACGGGCCAAATCAACAAGCCACTTCCACAGGCCACTTCCACGGGCCAAATCAACAAGCCACTTCAACAAGCCTCTTCCACGGGCCACTTCCACAGGCCCCTTCTACAGCTTCTTTCCAGTTAGTGCCTATGAATTTTAGGTCTTCTAAGAAGTTGCGATGACATGTCATTGACTATTCGTCCGCTTGATGTCTATCACATCAGGCAGATTTCAAGATATTAAAAAACGTGTATAGCAGACACAGAGCACCGAAGAGCAGTGTAGGGGTGACCGCCAAAGATCCCGCGCATTATGGGAGCCTGGGACCCACTCTGATTTGTGTATGATTCAGGCGCTTGAAAAGGTCGGAGATGAAAACACACAACCTAGCACCGGTTCTGCGTACAGCACTACACAAAGAACTTGTGGCGCTGGTTCTGGAATATGTTTTGTCTGATCCTCCCTTGTGGTACAACATTATGTTGCGCATCTTTTGTTTCCTTTAGTTTGGGTTGGCGTAGGAATATCTTTGACTGAAGCTTTTATGATTGAAAAATGTAAAAAGTAAAGAATGTGAAACATGGTGAACGATGAAAGTAAAAAAGAGAGAGAGAAAGAGGAGGAGAGGGAGAGAGGGAGTGAGAGAGAGAGTATTTGGTAAAATAAAGACTGACGAAGATAATGAGGGGGGGGGGGGGGGACAATAAATTATATTAGATTTTATGTACTTACAGTGCAATGACAACTACAGTAAACATTTTAAAAGTTCTAAGCAAATTCTATAGGATCCATGATCACAATACATTTAGAGTCGTGATTTATAAGCAGCGTCTATAAACTGTATATTTAAATATGCTTGCTTTTATCAATTATTTTCAGGTGCAAATCAATGCATGACGTTAACGACACAGTAAAAACCTGATACAACGTCTTCCACTTTCAAGCTTTGCCCAAAGCTAGAGATACTAGGCCTACTAACAAGGCATACGCACTGAATCAATTTCTCGTGCTGATCAAAACAAAGGTGTACTCTCTACTGGAGACTTCTGCATGTGGGAAACTACACATTTCTAGAAATGGAAGCTGGCTATCAATCAACGCAGGGCTTACAGAAAAACAATATTCTCGCCCAATCAACATCTGCGGTACAAAAAGCGGACGTTTCCATTCAATCAACAACAGATTCACGGATTGTTGATGTTTGTACCCAATCGACTACAGCTTTACAAAATATGGACGCCTCCACCCAATCAAGCAAAGGAATAATTTTAGATGCACACTTGCTAGCTGCCAGCCCGCCTGAAAGATTTCTTTATGCAAATATCATTAGCCCCAACGTCCGCCACGACACCTTCCTTCAACCCGGAAGAAGTAACGACGACTATTTGGGAATGACCTCACCAGCCTTGAAATCAAGCAAAGAAAGACAATCTGTTGCTATGATTTGTACCGATCAAGTTTACTCTAGCCTTGTGCACAAAGAGAGATCACCCAGTGTACTGGAGATTCAAGAGCAGACGACATTAAAGATGAATACGTCACCTATATATGCATTGGTAGAACTACCTCAATATGGGACATTCTCTGCCCCGTCAGAATGGAGTGGAGGTCATGCAAAGTGCATGAGTCAAACTGGTTTGTTTTACTAATAATTTTAAGTGAAATACAATTCGATTATATTACGACATGAACTGGTAAATATTGATAAAGCTTTTAACGGCAGACATCGATTTTTTTTGTTGATATTTTGAAAGAAAAAAGAATAATGTTGACCTAATCATGTTGACGGTAAACCGAATGAGATCAACTTGATATTTTGACAAGATTGAAATAAATATCTACATTCGCAATCACATTGGTTATAGGATAATAGGGAGTTAAGAATTACATTAAAAAATGACGAGACAAAGTAGTGATTTCAATGGCATTTAGACTTTTGACCCTATACCATAATAATTTCTGTTAACTAAAGTTGACTATAATTTATTCAATAAAAATGAAATGAAATACAGGACATTAGCTATTGGTCGGAACGATGTGGCCCACACAACAGTTCTCATATCTCTACGCAGCTGTTGTGTCTTATAGAAGGTATCTAATACTGTTTGGGAAAAGTGGCGTCGCAGATTCTGTAGGGTGTAGCACAATGTGCTGGGAGCTGCCTAAGAGTCACGGTCACATGACTTTTCTAAGGGTTGACTCAGTGGCGTAACATCCATGGCGCGAAGGGGTTCAATGAATCCGGCCCTAAAACCATTAGCGGCCCACACCAGTGACGTAACAACATGTGGGGGTTTCATTGCATTTATAGACCCATGGGTTGTGCCCAATTGGGGGCCACATTATCCCTTGGGGATGACACTTTGCACTTTTGTAAAAGCCCATTTAAAACTACTGGCTTTGGAATCTATTTTGATCAATATACGGACAACTCGATTTTTAGACACGCATTAAATTAGTTTATGGTGGGGGTGGGGGGAGGCCTAAAAACATAGTTTTGAATCCGGGCCCACGGGTAACTTGCTACGCAACTGGGTTGACTTCCGAAGCCTTTTCTGTGTTTGGGTACAGCTGCTGGGCAGCAGAGGTTCCAATTCAGTCTTCTTTGTCCTAGCCAAGACTAACGAGAGCCTCCTGGTTAAAACTTACTGAAAAGCAAGGGACTGGCTTTCAGAGAAACTTGCTATTGGAAACATTTTTTTGACTGGTATTTATTAATCATGATTAGGTCTATTGCCCTGTGACTAGCTGTTATATAGATAATAATTAGGGATGTATTCAATCTATTTGCAGCGGTTGCACCGCCATCGTACGCAGAATGTGTAGAGACTGGCTCTGCAGTAGTGGGTACTCCCAGAGGTTATAGGTCATTCCAACCCCAGGCTCAGTTCATTCTGGAGAAAGAAAGGGGAGATCATTTCTCTTTAAAACCAACCTCACGCCAGCAACGTGAACCTATGGTATGTTGTATGCTTTGGCATTGTTCAAATTATACACTCTTGTTTCTTGTTTGGTTGTAAATGTAATTTAGATTGGTAAATATGCAGTTGAATAGAGATTGATAACGATTCGTTCTAAATATCATGTGTAGCTAGCTGCATAACAGTTTGTGCTTTAAATTATAAAGGTCTAATTCACACACAAAAAAAGCGGTCCCTTCATGATACAAACAAGATAACTGAAATAGGTTTACTCAATGGTTATGATTAATTCTCGTTCAAATTCAATAATTTGGTACTCACAAAGTTGAAAGCTGTTGAATGCGATATGTGGCTTAGTGGGTTAGTTGGTTACCTATCCAGTCTATCGAGCTCACATAAAAGATTAGACCAGAGCGTACTGATCATGCTAAGACATGACAGATTAGACCAGAGCGTACTGAGCATGCTAAGACATGACAGATTAGACCAGAGCGTACTGAGCATGCTAAGACATGAAAGATGCGATATACAAAAACACGCAGACTTTTTTTGTTTGGATTGAGTCTGAAGTGTGCTGCTCATCATTCAACGCTCTAAGAAACAACAAAAAGAGAGGAGGTGAGAGGGAGGGGAAAGAGAAAGAGGGAGGGAGGAGAGAGAAGAGAGGTGGGGGGAGAGAAAGACAAGAGAAAGAGAGAGAGCGGGTGAAAGCAAGAGAGGAAGAAGCATATCCCGGCACACTACAGTGACACACACTCATATATAATCAAGTAGGAAAGAGGCGTCCGAAGCAGTTTTATGTCAATGGCTGAGGTACATTTAAAGATGGTTCTCATGCCATCAATTTAGTTTGACACTTATGTAGTTCGATAAAGATTTTTATCAGTATTAATGCTCACAAGAACTGTCCATTTTCAGGTCCAGCCAGTGGTCGGTAATGGAAGCTTCGAGATCCAAGAAAAGTCTGACTATCAAGCCCTGGCATTTATTTCTTGCTTATTTTGTTGGCCAGTTGGTCTAGTGGCTATTTACTATTCAAACATGGTCAGTTTAGTCAACATATAGTGTAGATATATATATATCGATCTGCTTGGAAGGAGGTCATCAAGGGATAGACTTTTGGATTCCGATCCAGCTCAAAATTTAAAAAAAAAAAGGGGGGGGGGGGGCGCGTACAGTTGAATTCTGTTACCAGTAAAATGAAAGATGACTCGGAGCCTAGGAAAACAGCAACCTTCCTAGTATATGTAAAAAAGTAAAGTTCCCCCATTCAGGCCTTGCAATCTATGGGGCAGATGATGCTAAGGTCATTTTTTTCTATGGCCAACGGTTAATGAGCAGGGTGTCATGTGGCCAGCACAATGATCAACCACCTTTACTTTCCCCAACTATATTCAGGTACCCATTACATTAGAGTTGGGTGGACTCAGGGGAGCTCTAAAAATCCTATCGGTGTCTTTTCATTAATGTTTAGGTAGTCACTTTTGAATTTAGAGAAACCTCATACATTTCCAAAATAATTTAATAATAATGACAATGTCAATATTCTATTGTCTTCCAGGGTCTATAAGTTTTTCTTAAATTTTCTGCGTCTGCCCTCTACAAGGTCTTTCCTCTGGAGCCTAAAATGTAAATAAATTATTGAATGAAAGGAAACTTTTTAATTTAGACTTTATGGCACATCGACACAATGTGGCCCAGGTACAATTTAGTTCATGTCATGTGAACATTTCCTGATGTCAACTCCACTTGTAAACTTTGAATGAGATGTTTAATAAAGGAACATTTCACTTGTTATAGTTTGATCAGTGTAATGCACTAAAGTAAAACTATTTTTTTCCCCAGGATTATAAAGCTATTATTGATATTCTTTTGAAAATTTATTTTCTGCAGTGTTCTATCGAGAAGTCACTAGGAAACTATAATCAAGCTAATGTCTACTCAAAGCTTACATTTAATGCTTCAATGGCTGCCCTAGCATCTGGAATCTTGGGCTATTTCTTCATCTGTGTATATGAGTCTATGACAATGCTTTAAGGAACAACATTGAATTAGTTTATAATTAACTGGAGTGTGAACATATTCAAACATTTTTTAAAATTAATACGCAAATTTTCTTAACTTATTAAAATGTGAAGAAATTTCTTAAGTTAAACACTAAGTTCAAAGACTATGAAACTTCTAACACACACCAAAACTTCAGACTGCAATAATTTAATGTTGATAAAATGTCACCAGGAATAAACAAATGTTTAATGCTTTTTTTTTTTTTTTTTCATTTGACATGTTATAAAGCTCTGGAAGTTGATAGAATTTAAATTATTTATATTTTAATAATTGTCAACACTCATAGGTAATATTCAAATCAATATTTCAATGTTTTGTTGGGTTTTTTTTTGGCATCTAGGTAATATAAAGCAAAAGATAGTACAGCAACAAATAATTAAAAGTTATTTCATTAAATGATTCAAAATCATATATATTTATTACACATTTGAGGGAAATTTGTAAACAGTTCATATAGTCAACTATACATTCTCAAAAATGACAGAGAATTCATTTTTTTCCAAATGTAAATGTACATCAATACTGACATGAAATAAAAACTGATTTCTAAGCATGTTATAAAAAAACAATATGATAAATAAATTGGTCTCTAATAATCAACTTATAATCAACTTTTATACCTTCTCAGCAAGTGGATATTATTGTTTATTAATTACATTAATTATAAATTTATTACAATATTGTACAAGTGATTATTCACTGCTGAACAATGTTTATATAAAATGCATGATGTATTCTTTATGATACAGTATTGTAATCACATATAACTTTGTCTGACAAAACATAGCCTACTTTTGAATAGTTTAGTATTTTATGAACATATAACATGTTTCAGTTTATCATGATCAAATTCAACAAAATCTTGCCTGAATAAATCATGCTCCGTCTCATACCATTTTTTTATATTGAATTCTGGGAAGAAAAATTGTATCTCTCTTTCAGAATTTTCTTCTGAATCTGCAACAAGGTTTTTAGTTTTGTGTCAGACATGTACTCAAAATAAAAATGTTATTTGTACATATTCAAATAGTATTATATAGGTGATAATAGTTTTGATTAAAAACATTTTTCACAATTTTTTTTCAAATGTTTATAACTTACAGAATAACAGTTTAATGTTAATGTCTTTCAGAATATTAAATCATTATGAAAATTATTTTAATAGTATTTTATTTTTAAAAAAGCTATTTGAAAAACCTTTGAAATAGTTATTAATAATCTAAAATTATCAAATGTACTTTACATTAAATAACATGGTTTTAAATAAAATTCTCAATAATGCTTTACAACAACTGTGGTTAGTTCTAGTTTTTTTTTTTAGAAAAATGGCAACAAAAATAAAAGTTTTGTTTCCCTATAAAGTTTCTGCATAAAAAAGTAAACTAGTTATCAATTTACTTTTTAACATTTTTTTTTTTTTAAAGTAACATAAAAAAGTAATGATAAAAACATTTACAAACTTAAAAGCAACACAAACTTCTTTTTCCCATTGTTCTTTTTACAAGAAAAATTAATTAGTTTTAAAGATTTTATAGAATTTATCCTGAGAGCCATCCTTTATGGACAACTTTAAACAAGCACAAGAAAAACTAGTCATCCCACCTCTGTTATGTTGATGTAATCAAATGGGACTTTAAAGCAGTGGACATTGATGATGACTACTGGGAACACATAATCCCTACACCACATTATGTGGAGAGAGAAAGGAGCTCTTGATAGTAAACAAAATTATTGGCCACAGCTCTGAAAGAAAAGCACATTGGGCTCTACATCACATGAAAAAGTGTTTTTTGAGATGAACCATAAGCTTTCAATGACTGAGGAAAGCCAACAACTCCTATGGGTCAAATTTCATAATATTTGAACTATCAATATAATTGGACTATTTTATATGTAGTTGAGATTAATAAAAGGGAACAGCTAAAATTCAGTATTACATTTCTATTTCTCCAACCCTATTGCTATTCTTTAGGCTATATCATTCTGATTTACCTGAGCCATGGGTACAGTTTCTTGTATCTGTCAGTCCATACAATCCTCTTATACTTAATGGTTCATCATAAACAGTTCTGAGTACAAAAAAAATAAATTTATTACTCCAATGACCTATGATTTTAAGGCCTAAAAATTAAATAAACTAATTTTTTGTTCTTTAAATAATAAAATAAATTAAAGTAATCTATAATAAAGATATTTGCTATTCACTTTTACTTGAGAACTTTAGTTGGTCCCATTAGCTTTCTCCATCTACTGATAGCATTGTCACCACATAAAATATAAGTCCATAATGGACCGCTGTAAACAGGAAATGATCAAAATCTTATTTTTTTTAAATGAGTAATGTTAAATATATAAGCCTGCATTGATGGAGGAGTATGGTTATTTCTGTGCTTGCACAATCCTTTCCTACATATTTTACCCCAACAGAGATGCTCTCTAAAAATGCTTTAAAAACCAGCTCAGACACCTCTTACATGGTGTCACACCTTCATAGAAGACCTAAAATCTTGTGGTACCAGCTGGGAAGAGGCTGTGGAAATTGTCAATGGCTGATCTCTGTGAAGAGAATGGCGCAGACCTAAGTCTAAGGCAACAGCTTGTCAACACTAGATAGAAAAAATAGCAAGCAGTAAATTAAATCTACAGATGTCTTGTTGTTTTTTTTTTAAATTGATGATTTGGAAGTGATGTGGCTGGTATGTAATGCCATGGGTCCTTGTCATGGTGATATCACTTACAGAAAGTTGGAGGAGGACCATCTTAATAAACTACTGACACAGAGACACACAAAAAACAAACAAAAGAAGCAAAGAGCTCTGATCCAAATTTCTTATGAACTAGCCCTAAAACACTATCCAACAATAGAGAAAAAATGAGCAGATTTTCAAACATAGCTCCTGGACTATAATGGAATAATTATCAAATATTATTGTCTTTGCAGCCTCCCAATCCTCTAGCAGTACCTTTTCCAGCCCAAGAGAGATGACAACAATAATCAGGATAATCAAAATTAAATACCATAATCATTACAGTGAATCCCTGGACACTAGGCATCACAGGAAATGAAAAGGCTGATTATTAAAGGCTCAGCGTGGCCCCACAGTGGAAACATCTAGTAGTGGAACTAGATAGGCTAAGTACGAGTGGCAAACGAGGCCCTTGCAGGATTCCCTGGGTGAGCTTTTTTTTATATCTCACTCGGGGTAGGGATGGAACAAATAGCCTGCACCCCAGTCCAAAAAGTCTGCCACACCATTCCATAAAGGGGGCCGCCATCAGTGACCGGATAGCTGGAGGGATGGTTCCTGCATGGAACAGCGGTGGTAACAGTATAATAATAATAATAATAATTTTATTTATAAAGCGCTGTTAACAAACAAAATGTAGGCTCAAGGCGCTGTAACAACATTATAAACACAAACGCAAGAGCTAACATGACAAACTAATCTAAAAAAGTTTTAAACAGATAGGTCTTAATGTTCTTCTTAAAAGTGGTGTAGCATGTTGTCTGTCTGAGATCAATGGGGAGTGAGTTCCAAACCTTTGGTCCGTGAACTGAAAAAGCCCGCAGACCGTAGCTTTTGAGGGAGAAAAGTGGCACTACTAAAAGCGTTGAGTCCATTGAGTGCAGGGCTCTCTGGGGGACATATGGAGTAATCAGTTCTCTAAGGTACAAGGGCATCTCGTTGTTATATATACACTGATGACAAAGTGTGACGACCTTGTAATCGATTCTCGCTTTCACAGGAAGCCAATGGAGCATGCGCAAGAGCGTAGTAGCAGAATCTTGTCTATTTTTTTAAGGACTATTTGAGCGGCGTTGTTCTGTATATGTTGCAGCTTGGCTATTTTGTCATCAGGTATACCTGCTAGCACGGCGTTGCAGTAGTCAAGGCAGGAGAGTATGAATGCCACAGCTAGCGTTTTTGTTGACTCTGTTGTTAAATATGGTCGGATCTGGCCTAATCTGCGCAGCTGCAGATAAAGACCTTTTTAGAGCTGACTTATGTGTGGGTCGAAAGATAGTGTTGAGACGTAGAAAACTCCAAGATTCCGCACTACATGGACAAAAGGAACATGGCAGTTCGTGATAAAGAGAGACTCTATGCTTTCAACTTTTGAGACATTGTTCCTAGTGCCAATCTTAATTATTTCTGTCTTGTCTTCGTTCATCTTGAGTTTATTTTCAACCATCCAATCGCTCACCCTTGCAACGGTACTACTGATTTTCTCTGCCAGATGCGACACCTCTGAGGGTACTGATGAATCGTATAACTGTGAGTCATCGGCAAAGAAATGGTATAAGATACCGGTTAGCTGTATGACACCGCTGAGTGGATATGTGTACATAGTGAACAGTACTGGGCCTAAAACCGATCCTTGGGGTACTCCGTACTTCAAAAGTAAGCTTGTTGATTCCGTCCCGCTAACAACGACACTTAGGGTGCGTTCCGTCAGGTAGGATCCAAGCCACTTTAGGACGACTCCTGCTAAACCAAAAGTTGCAGAGAATCTGGCCATCATAATTTCATGGTCTAGCGTATCAAAGGCTGCGGACAAGTCCAGCATTGAAAGAATTGATATGTGGCCTTTGTCGGAATTGTGAAGTAAGTCGTTTAGTACCCTGACCACTGCTGTCTCTGTGCTACAGCACTTCCTATATGCAGATTGAAATTCTTCCAAGAGACAGTACTGTTCAAGATGAGAAAGAATTTGCGCTAACACGATGCGCTCCAGAAGCTTTGACAGGAAGGGAAGATTTGATACCGGGCGATAGTTTTTTTGACATTCCGGGTCAAGACTGGATTTCTTTAATAAGGGCCTGACAAGTGCATGCTTAATATACAGTATACAAATATGAGACAAGCTTTCCATTGTTAGCGCTGCCCTCTGCCACTTAAAGCGTGTGTACTAAATAGTATCAGGGCTGTGTGTATGTGATATGGTCCACTCCTGCCCAGTCATTATGGCTGTTACTACTGGGAGCCCTCAGACAGGACAGGGGTGGGTAACCCCATGTCCAGGCCTGGTTGTTAGATAAAATCCTTTCTAACAATCAAAGGGATAACGGATTCCCTAATGGACTTCATTAAAGGTTAACTTTAACCCACCATGCCAAACAAAAAGTATTAACTTCCTCCCCTGCAAATAGCAATCAGCAATCTTCCACCTTAAAATTAGTATAATAACAAAATAAATCTCACACACCTACTCCTTTGTAAACACTGTACTCACGCTTATGAAACTGTAACGCCATATCCTCTTTGAATGCCCTAACTTAATCTACCTTACTACCACTAAAGCCATACATAACCAACACTGTATGGTATGGCTAAACAACTGAAGAGAACAGCACACCTTGGGACTGTCTGTAAAAGAGCTTACAGCACAGAAGCAAAAAAGCCAGCTAGAAGAAGAAAAATATGTAACCCATATTTTTCACTATCTTGGTAGGAGTAATTTTACTCCCTCGACAATGCTGACTAAAGTGTTGATCAAATAGAGGATTGCACAAAAGAGGTTTTCCCTATAAGCTAAGGCATCATCTCATTTTTACTGGCATAGAAGAAGGCTGCCAGGTCACGTTTACACTTAGCACTTTTTATCACAACAGTTCTGGGTTCAAACCCTCCTAACATCCCATGCAGGAGATTTGGGTAAGCACATTTTATTTTCAAAACAGTGCCTGAAACTTATAAAAAAAAAAAAAACACTGACATGAAATAGCAGAGAGTGTATGGTTAGCTAATCAAGCTAAATAGGTGCTAAAAATAGTGAAAATTTATTGATAGGATCAATTATAGTTTAAATGTAGTTAGTCCAAATGATGAGCTAGCAAAAATTAAAACCATTACCTGCTCATAAATGAAACCAATCTATTCTGGAAAAACTTTCCTGTAATGAAATAAAACATATAAAGCTGTTTATTTATAATTCATTACATAGAAACTTTTTTAAAAATTATATACCATACAACTTGTTTTGCTTTGGGGGAAAAAAACTTCTGTACTTAAAATAGAATATAATACATTCCAATAATCTAAATGTTCCATTTAATTAAGATAGTTCCTATAATCTCATTGCTCATGTGTCCAATGTATAAAAAGTTTAGACCTGCCTTTATGTTCTGCATAAAACTGCTCAGCTTGAGATGTTGTAAGGATCAGCCTCTTGGATTCTATCACATAAAAACCATTCTCTAATATCATCCTTGTTACATTCTGTAACAATAAATCCATAAGAGTAAAGAAATAATAAAGTTCTTATACAGTTATCTTATCTTATCTCATATGATACAGACATTACTTCAAAAAAGATGATTACGTCTTACACCTCATGCGTATTAACCAATGACCTAAATTCTGCCAAGTCACTGGTTTTCCTGGCTAGCTCAGGCAACCCATTCCATGCTCTAATAGTGCTAGAGAAGAAAGATCATTTGTACAAATTGTATTTGAAGATTATGGTTCAGTGTTTTATTTTATACTTTACTTTTAAGTCTTCTTTCCTGAAGAGTTTCTAAATTTAGTGATTTTACTAAAGTGTTACTTTAGTCAAATGTGAATATTCATTTGTTATGAATCTCACTGATCTATTTTGTGTCTGTTCCAGTTTCTTAATGTTTTCTTGAGTTAAATTAATAAGCATACTACAAAGTAAATGAAATGTTAAGAGTGTATTTTTTAAATATATTACAATGACATGGTGAATTTATTATTTTACGAGCAGGGATAAACATGTAACTCACAAATGCAAAATAACAAACATTTCATATAAATAATCCATGTGTAGGATAATGGATATTTTAATTATGAAAGCCTGATTTTTTCTTCTCTCTGTTATCAGAAAATTTAAATTAATTGTTGTTTCAAAAATTTCAGATGTTCCTTCATCATCATCAAACTCCATTTGAGTGAGGGCTTGAGAGGCTTAAATCCTCTATTGCAAAAGCCTGCTATCTTGTGTAGTGCATACAAGTCACCATACAGGTCAAGAATTTTTGGTTTCCCAGACCTGTCGAGACGGAGATCAGTCTGGGTCAGTCAAACAGAATATGAGGCATGGTTTCCTCTTCTTCCCCACAGCGGGGGCACAGTGAATCGAAATTTGGCCATAGTGACCATAGCCATGACAAATATGAGCCATCAGAACACTGACCTGTCCTGCACTGTGCTATAATAGTTTGCTCAGGCCTGGACATCTTCCACTATGCTCTCCCAGACTCCATGGGCTTTTTGGGACTTGTCCCAGCACTCAAACCACTTTTCCATTTGTTTTTTTTAATTATAGCCAGAGCATGATGAAAAGTTACAGCCTGTTCTGTAGGTGGAATTTGCCCTCTCTTGTGGGCCAAGGAGTCTGCAATAGTGTTGGTGTATGTGACTTGGTACCCACTGCATTAAACATATAACTCACAAATACAAAATTAACAAAATACAAAATAAACATTTCATTTAACTAATCCATGTGTAGGATAATGGATATTTTAATTATGAAAGCCTGATTTTTCTCTCTGTTATCTGAACATTTAAATTAATTGTTGTTTCAAAAATTTCAGATATTCCTTCAGATTAGAAGATAATAAAATAATACCCCAAACCTTAATCCGAAGGATGGCAGGGGATGGCTTCAGGCAGGGTTCGAACCGATGAAACTTGTTTAGAAGGATTTAAAAATAAAGCTTTTTTTTTAATTTAAAATTTTTTTTTTATTTTAAAAATCTTTTTAGATCTAGATCTAGATTCGAAGTGAAAAGGAGTATAAATCTATAATATATTCCAGCCCCAATAAGGCTTGTCTTCGAGTCACAAGATTAATGAGGAATGCAGTATTTCCAGTAAGTACACAGACCCAGCTGCGACCAACATATTTTGCCACACAGCCCAGACATAACCATTTTCTGCTGGTGGTTGATTTAGATTTTCTTTTTGCCATCTACGTCTGTTCCCAGTAGTGGATTTTCTTTTAGCTTCAAAAGTGTATCCCACAGCATTTGGAAGTGATCTCCATTTGTCCCATTCTGATGCTGAATTCAGCCAGTTTTCTATATCAGTTAAACCAAGGTGGCGTCTAAGCTGGTCTTTGAAGCATTTCCGTGGGGCATCTCTGTTACATCATCCCCTTTTTATTCCACCGTATTAAACAATACAAAGCCTATAAATAAATCAACTGCCATAGCCGATGTGTATGTAATGCTAGTTATTTATAAATTTTATAAAAATAATGATTGATTGATCTAGATCTATATGTACTTAACATCATATAAAATGCTATGACATTATGTGTATGCAGTACTTTTTTGAAAAAAAAATAGGTGCAGCTACTCAGTGATGGATTGCCTAACTTTTAACTACTAATAAATTAATAATAAAAGTTAAAATATAAGAAAAGTAATTTTTTTTTTCCCACATTGCAAAAGATGCCGGTACGCCATTCCGGTGCGTATCGTCACAAAAAAAGCACTGTGCGTAAGTAATTATTCAGAGTAACTTTACATCAAAGGCCTCTTTTAAGAATGTTACACAAATGGCATTTCACTGTCTATCCCTAAGGTCACCAGGTCACAAATTATGGTTACTACCGACACAAAAAAAAAAGATGTGTTATTATTATTATACTAAAATTCCCTAATTAAGGACATTATGTGCAGATAGACAGCTTCCAAATTATTGACCTGAAAAACCTGAGGCCTTTGATGGAAAGTTTTACAAAATCCCCCTTGGCTAGGCTCATGGAATTAGGTGACTGTAGATCCCATTAATTTTTTTTTTTTGAGTGGCATTTTTAACCTCGAAACCACCTGGATTGGGAGGGAGGGGAACTCAATTCCACCCCACCCCCCCAGAAGAAGGTTTTAACTCAAATACACTCATGGAATTTTGTGACAATTTTTTCTTTTATTGAAGAGAGGAGTTCTTCAAACCCGGCCCTGGAGGAGGTTTTAGAATCTATGAAAAAAAAAAACTGGAGGGAGGTTTTAGAATCAAAACCCTCTGGAGGGCTTTTTTTTTCTAAATTCAGGACCCACCTTAAATAAAGCTCTTGGAATTAAGTGACTAGTTGGCTTTAGACTTAAATTGAATAGGGGTTTTTAAAACAAAGTCTAAAATAAAGCTAATCTGGCAAAGTAAAGGCTAAGGTTGACTAGATTCTTCCTAGAGTTAGAGTGAGGCTAGCGTAGATATAAATAAATATTATAATTATAAATTATATAAAAAAATATGTGGACTAGAATCAAATGTGAATCATGAAAAGAGGAATATTATATAATTATATATTAGTCAGTAGATCTAGGTTTTCGGTAATTTATGTTTTCTTATCTATCTAAATCTATAAACAGCATTTAAATTAAAAGACAAACATTTAAAATATGCGGGTGTGCAACAATATCTGGTTTTATCAACGCTAAAGTAAGCTGTAAAGTTTTAAATGAAGTCATTGTCTGCTACAAGTTCTTGACCATTTCATGACACTTGATGTTATGATTCACGTTTTTAGTAAACCACTTCAAAACATAAACATTAAAAACATAGATCTATCTAGTATAATCTAGATTTTCTACAGACTAGATCTAAAGTAACCCCTATCGCAGCCTATCCCTCTCGCAAGCGCATTTAACTGCCTCATGTACACATATGTGCTACACAAGGTAAAGTCTCTAGGAAAAATACAAAAAGTTTAATTTGGATCCCATCATCCTCTGAAAATTTTAATCAAGCTCTGATAGTAATTATGACTTCCAAAACTCGTCCAAGAACTTTTCTCCACTATTGTGTATTGTCATTTATTATTTGTCTGTGGTTATTTTCTTCCCTAGCGCAATAAGAGCATGGAATGGGTTGTCTGAGCTAGCCAGGAAAACCAGTGACTTGGCGGAGTTTAGGTTATTGGTTAATATGCATGACGCGTAGGACGTAATCATCTTCTTTTTTTGAAGTAACGTCTGTATCATATAACTATAAGTGGTCTGTTCTTCATGACTTCGAATTATATAGATCTAGGTTTTGAGCCCATCACCAAATTGATCACTAATATATATTTAATTTGTGCATTATAAGAAAAGAGTGAATACATCAAAGAAATCCAGTTGCTGGCGAATAACCATCCATCCTCGGCATTATGTTCATTATTAGTCCTTAATAGATTCATACAAAGAGCGAATGTAATTTTTATTTATATTTTATCCAAAGTAAGCTCCATAATAATAATTTTTTAAAGTTATTCAGTATATACATTCTCTCTTGACAATTCTGTCAGGCGTCACTGACACATCGAGTGGTCCAAATTATATCATACTGGGATTAAAAGAAGATAAGGAACCTAATTTGTATTTGCAGTGGTTAATGCAGCATAGATAAGGATCCTGTAGCCAAGAAGCAATTTAAAAAGTGTACTAAATTAATTTTTTTAAAAATCTTTTCGTTTTTGAACAGGTAAACAAGTAGTCTAAGTTCCATTTTATTTTTAAAATAAGTTTTTTTTTAAATAACATTAGCAACATAAAAAAAAAAGTTTCTGAAAATGTATGCAGCAAGTAGACTAGAAACTACAAATATCTACCATTATGATATATATATATATTATGTATATATAGGTCCGTGTTCATGACACTTGTGATAGGATTCGTTTTTTTTGTAAACCACTCAAAAACATAAATATTAAAAACATATACCGGGATCTCCAATGGATCACTTAACTTACGATCTTGAATCTAGAATCTAGTGAAAATAGATTTAGATCTATCTAGAAAGTAATCGAATTTAGTTAAATTAGTAGATGTAGATCATGTGAGAGTAGCTACTCTAACTTAAGGTTAAGCTTAAGTATATTCTAAGTTAAGTTACTGCTAGCTAGTTCTAGAACTTAACTGAGTTAACTCAACTGACTTAATTATAAATTAACTTAACAGTTTTTATTAACAGTAACACTATTATAAAGTATTAACAGTAACAGTCACACAGTGTCAGTATTAGACTCTTGATCTACCTGAGTTTCATGATACAGATAATGGTAATTCTGAATGAGTTCATGGGTCAGCCATCATTGTTACTATTTGTTATTGTTTATGCTCCAAAGAAATCCCAAGTCAAGATAGTGAATCATAGTGTCTTAAAAAATTCCAAGAATTAGTCTTCTTTGTTTTTCAAACTCGAAACAATGCTATTTTCTTTTAATTTTGACTTGGTTTCAATACAATATACATTTCTTGTCTATAATTAGAGCAATCACCAGCCTAATGTGTAGGCTACACCCCTCCAGGCCCTCCCTCACCTAAAATCTTTTTGTTGTAACACTAAGAGTGACTATGTGTGGAAAGTCCATAAATCATCTAGCTAGTGAGCCTAGTAACAGTGTCTAGATTTAGATCTAACATCTAGAGAAGATAATTCGCACCTAACCTGATAACTCTGTCCATTTAATGACCTAGATGCATTTAATGTCTAGATTACTCTAGAAATAGGCTAGATTCTAGATTTACAGTAAATCACTAGATTTAGAAACTAGTGAAGATAATTCTCTCACAGCCGTGAAAATTCCGCGAATCTTAGTGACTTAGATCAAGAGTCTAGATCTACGATAGATTCAGTGAAGATAATTCTCACACAGCCGTGAAAAGTCAGCCAATTCAGTGACTTTTGATTTATGCTAAATCACTAGAATCTAGTGAAGATAATTTTCTTGCAGCAGTGAAAACTCTGCAAATTTTAGTGACATTGAATCTAGATTTACTGTAGATTTAACATGTTGATTAAACCGAAAATATTTCGAACAGCAGTGAAGAAAAGTCTGTAAAAGTTATTTTGGTCATAAAAGCCAAGGAAACTAGTTGAAAAAGAAATAGTGCTAAAAAAAAAAAGAAAACACTGGTAGAGCTTATACCCCCCCCCCCCCCAATCCAAAGCCATTATTTAGTTAGCAAATGATGTCAAATAAACATACAAATAGGCTATGTTTATGAGGAGGATTTAAGGAGAGTTAATTATAGTTAATAAAAAAAAAACAAATCTGAGAGAAAACCCAAGATTTAAAATTACAGTTAGAAAGTAAAAGTGCGTGTGTGGTGTATCGCATGGTTGAGAATTATATACAGAGTAGAGAAGAGAAGATTACTTGCTCCCCCCCCCAGCCCTCTTTTGTTTTTCTGATCCGTGCTCTGTCGCCCAGAAAGTTACGCGGGGTTACTCTAGTCCAACTTGCAGAAATAAGAGTTATCTTTATATGACTTTTTCATCAAGGGTTAGAGAGTGGCAGTGCATGTGTGGTGTCCCGCATGGTTGAGCGATGTAGAAAATTATATATACAGATATTCTTCTATTTTTAATATTATAATTAATAGTTATATATACTTTTTAAAAAGTCTAATAAAAGCACTATACTATATTCATAAAAAAAATAGTCTATAAAATCTAGAATTTTACTCTTGAATAGATATAAAATTTTTGGCCCTAATGACTGATTATCGATCATCACTAATTCTCCACTTCCCGTAGACGATAAAATGCAAAATTTTAATCTGTTACCCTTAAAGCCTAGAAATAGAACAATTAAGGCATTTTCCAGACCAATGTTCCCATATTAACTTTACCAAAAACCATTTTTTACTTACAATTACAACCTAACATGTTTTTTACAAGTAAAGTAAAGTTCCCTTTTCAGACCATGTTGTCTATTGGTCAGATAATGTAAAGGTGATCTGTTTATGTGGCCCATGGTTAATGAGGGTGTTATGTGGCCAGTACAATGACCAACTGCCTTTATTTTTCCATAACTTATGTCTTAGATTCTTAGATGGAATCAGAGGCTCCTTAAAAATCCCAATCTTCACTAGGACATGAACCTGGGACTCTCAGTTTAGAAGCCAAGCACTTTATCAATCAGCCACAGTGCTTCCATGATTTTTAAACCTGACATTTAAATAGCTAAAGTAAAAATTATATTTCCTTCCGCTTTCATTCCAGTTTTTTACTTCTACACAGATCTAGATTTAAATCTTATTCTCTTCTATATCTAAATGATTTTCAGAGTGAATGTGACAGATTGTCCTTAGATCAGTCTGATTATGAAATGTCTTACAAAGAACACAAAACATCTGTATGAAAGCATGCGTGGAGAAAAGTACTACAGTTTGAAATTTAAAGACTGTAGTAAATGATAATGTGTAGAACAATTTAGAATGACTAGATCGATATCTACAAGTAGACCTCTAATCTAAATCAAAAATGTAAAAATCCTAAAAATTGGCACTAGGAATATAAGGGCCTAGTTGAATTTTTTTTTTTTTTTGGAAGGGGGGTTATATTGTTAAAATTTGTGTAGTTTGGGAGAAATTTAATGTGATAGGATGCAGTGAGGATTCAAGAATTGTATGCTTTGTTTAAAACTGGCCTTTATTTTGAGGGGTGACAAAAAAAAAGTGTGGTTAGGAATAAGGGCTTTTATTGGAGAAGGCAAAAAAAAATGATGCGATGTTTTTGTAATGCTGGCTGTTCTTCTGAATATATAAGGACCATAATGTATGTTGGAGGAGAGGTGTTTCATTTAGAAGTAGCATGTGTATTGTGGGATTAAAAGTGCAGTTAGACAAAAAAACTACAACTGATGGGCTTAAGAAGTTTTTTGTGCATACTCAATATTAGTATAATGCGACCGTAGCACAGCACAGCCATCTGCTTGTACTTATATAGATCTAGATATGATTATGATTTTGTCTAGGACGAGGTATACCAATGTAATTGCAATTTTGAAAAATTAGAAATTTACTATCTAAATTCTAGTCAAGATCATATAGATCTATTTTAATTATATAATAGATCTAGTATAGTCGTAAGTAGTACTTCTAGATCTAGATAGATCCATGAGATTTATAACAAATAAGTATTCACATTTGAATAGATTAACACCATTTCAGGACAAAAGAATAAAAATAATAATAATAAATAAGTAAAGTAGCAATAATACATAAAACTTACACAGCCTAATAAAAATGCTCAGAAAGACACAAAGATAAAGTCACATTTCTTATTCGCTTGGAAAAATTCATACAAGTGCTCCTTCTTCCCTAATGCCAATAGAACATGGAATGGGTTGCCTCAATCAACCTGGAAAATCGATGACTTAGCGGAGTTTAAGTCTCTTATAATAATTTTTGTGGTCATTTGCACTGGATTATTTAGTTTCTTATGGACCATAATTCTTATTTTAAAGCCTCTAGGTTATTCATTTTTTTTCTTAGGCAAGTAATTGAGGTTACCTACAGTTCACATGTCATGTTTCAAGTTTGCCTGGATGTTTTGGATACAAAAAATAATACATTTTACATTTTAGTCTCTAATTGCTAATTAACATGCATAACTAGATTAACACATGGATGCACATAGTAGGTAGCAGGGGCATAGCAATGAATTTTCCATCATTTGGGGGCCCGGGGGATCTTGACCTCTTTGGGGGCCCCTGCATTTTGTGTAATATTAAATGTAAAAAACATTCATATGGGGGCCCGGGGGGATTACCTAACCCCTCCTCCTCCTACCCTAGCTACCCCACTGGTATGTAATTATCTTTTCTGCGTACTTTTGTTTGTTTGACATAAATTAAATAAAATGTGTTGTATTTTTGAGTATTGTGTTAGCCCTTCCCTTGTTCCCCATTTTTGTGTATTGACATTCCATATACTGGTACTAGTAAAAATGCATGTTCCACTCATTTTCTTAATCCAGCTAGAGAAGCAGAACATCACCTGTGCCAAAAATATTTAGGAGGCTCATGCACTTTAATCATTACTTTTATTGTTACAAGTTAGTCTGACGAGTACCGATAGCAATTTTTGAAAAGCACACAGTGTCTTAATATACTAGTATACTAACTTTTGAGTTTAATGTTTGACATAGACTTAATAATAATAATAATAATTTGATTTATAGAGTGCTGTTAACAAACAAAATGTAGGCTCAAGGTACTGAGATAACAAACATAAACACAAGAGCTAAAATGACAAACTAATCTAAAAAGGTTTTAAACAATTAGGTCATAATGTTCTTCTTGAATGTAGTGTAGCATGTCGTCTGTCTAAGATCAGTGAGGGGTGGGTTCCAAACCTTTGATCTGTGCACTGAAAAAGCCTGCAGACCGTAGTTTTTGAGGGAGAAACATGACAGACTAGAAGCATTGACTTCAGACTGGTTGACTAATTTTCAAAACTTTTTTTCTTTTCCAGAACCTGGAATCCTTATCAAGTGTCTCCTGTAATGATCAAGGAAATCCAGTCTAGCATTCTAGTTCAGGCTAAAGTTTGTAAATTAAAGCATGGATGTCTTTTACTCTTTTCTCTGCTTATGTCAGAAAAACAAGCTATTTCTTATTGGAACATTTTTATCCCACATTTTAGTCAGTCTGGCTGAAAATGATAATCAAGGGGAAAGAACTGGAAGTTTTAAGAAATGTAGTGAATTATTGTTAGGCCAGTATCCTTTTTTATTCCAATTGTATATAATTTAATAATTTAGCAACATCATTAGCCCATTACATTTCTATTCACTGTCTCAGAAGTACCATAATCTATATTATTATAGCCACTGTTTTTATCCTTCAGTCAAAGCAGGTTTTTGCTACTAAAAAAACAGGTGACCCGTCAAAACAGCGCTGACAAAATAGAGCGAAATTTCCAGACAAAATAGCGCAGACTTATATATGATGTGTATAAAAGTACCAGATTATTAGTAATGTAATGTACTGGGCATCATTTTTGTTGATGTCTCTATCTTTTTCTATATTAATACATCTGAAATTATGCCATATTTGCAGAGAACGAGAGTACTTTAAATTTTATATCATTCATTTATATCATTTCATATCATTCCGGCATCTTTCTTTGATCAAAACAGGGCGTAAGGAATTTGTATGACTATTGGGAGGTCAACTATATGGATCGACAGAGACGAAACCGCAGAGTGACTCCAAGATTTCCGATAGCATTATGGAATGCTAGAGATCGTGTGCAGGACAATCTACCATGAACAAACAATTCTGTGGAGGGATGACACCATGCATTTCAACTGTCTATTGATGGTCATCACCTTAATGTCTACAAGTTAATCTCTCACTTCCTTAGAGAACAGGAGAACACTGAGAACAAAAGTATGAGGTACAATGCTGGAGAATGAAGTAAAGCTGCATGCAAGACAAAGTACCTCCAACTGAACAGACGACTTGAAGCTATATTGCCAATGAACGGAAACAAGCCAGTGATGGACGTGACATTTCCTACAATTTAACTTTGTGAAAGTTTGTGTGTGTGTGTAAATTTAAGAAGTATCTTTGCGTGTTTTCTAAGTACACTTTTATAATGTAAATAACTTATTCATTTTACCTTATTATGATTTTTGTTTATTTGTGTTTTAAGATATCTAAAGTTTTTCCTGCAAAGTGACTAAAAAATTATGATAACTTTAAAACAAAAAAAAAATAATTGGCTCTGATAATATTTTACGATATCTAAAGAATTTCTTTCAAAATGACTAAAATATATTTATTTCTGCGCTATTTTGACGGGGTACCAAAAAAACAACAACTTTCCTTAATGCTGTTATAGATATTTATGCTCTAATCCTGAGATTGATCTTGACACTCAACAACCTCTGGGGTGTTCTAAAGAAAAACAATATGTTAATGGTAATGTATGTTCTTTCAATTTCTACTTTTACTTACAAGTATTAAACTATGTATTTAGGTTACATTTATTATTTGTTATTAACATTTATTATTTGTTATTAGCTTTTATTCACTGCGGTTACTTCATACCTTTTCTCTTTATGCTATATTTTCCATTTCATGGTTATTGCTCATTTAATCAACAAATGACCTACCATAGTGTTCTCGCAATATGAAAAATTATTTCATTTAAAAGACTACTGAAATTTTAAAAATTGCTTTTCTGATTAGATTATTATGCCCAGGATTAAAACATTGGCCCAAGGGCAGTAACTCCACTCACCACAAAAACAAACTGCCAGGACTTTGATTATGTATTATTAGATATTTAAATGTCTAGGCAATAGAATATAATTTTAGTTATAATATGTATGTGTTTTTACTTGATAATTATACTAGTCCCAAAGTTCAGCCTAACAGACACACCATACACATTCAGTTGTACATAAATTAATAGATGATGTAAATGATAATTTTAAAATAAATTATGAAGTTAATACAATGATATTTATGCAATGGTATGGAAATTAATAATGTGAATGATTAGTTATCGCAAATACATATGAAAATAATAAATCATAAATTCAGTCCAAATAATTACTTAATTAGCATAATAAGGTAAGCACCTTATATTATATTACTTGATAATATTGAATTAAACAACATCACAGTTTCATAATTTCTACCAAAGATTTAGGTACTGTCTATAAATGTCTATCTTGATAGTAGCATACAAGAACTTTCATTAACCTCCGACTAACAAGAATGACAAAGATGATGACAACAATGTCCAGGGTAATATCAGAACCCACAGTGTCAATATGTAACACCAACACTGAAACCCTATAGAAATAAATAACAGAGATTCTAATGTCTGATCTAAAACTACAAATACAAACAAATCCATATAAAAAAATTATTTTTACAATATAAATAAATCTCACCCTAAACAGGGGTCAAATTGTCCTACCAAGAATAACTTCAAGGCAATATGCTAAGGCTGTCCAGTAGTAAAAAAAAAAAACAATCTTTCAGGACCACAAACAGTTTAGCTTTTCCGTCTAGACCAAAATGGCGTAAAATGCACCACAAAATAAGAGCTAATACATTACGTCACTCATAATTATGACAATAGGACAAGTAAAAAAAAAATACACAAAATATAATTATGACCAATGACACCATCGCCTATAGAAGAAAATGGCGCTACTTGATTGTGTACATTTTAAAAAATATACTCCACAACTAACTATCCCACAAACATCCACTAACTAGCAGTTTAACACCTTCTTTCAAACAATCTAATAAAAAAACAAAAACATAAATTTTCTGCACAACGACCAACCACCTTTACTTTCCCCAACTAAAGTAAGGTATCCATTAGAGCTGGGTGGACTCGAGCGCCCTGAAAATTCCAAAATTCAAAATCCCAGTCTTCACTGAGATTTGAACCCATGAAATCAAATACTAAGCCACCACGCCCCCTTACTTACTTTATACCAACTAATAGTTAATAAGGCTTGTCTTTAAGTAAGAAGATTTATACCAACTAACTATTGAAATAATACAATTATCACACCTATCACACTTTCATCATAGGGGTGCTGTGAGAGTTCACGTCACTTAATCCCTACATTTTTCCCAGTGAGCAGCTTTTCTTAGCAGGATATCAAGAGAAAAGCCATGTCTATTCTTTTACAATGTTCAGCCATCTTTTCTTTGGATGACCCTTTCATCATGTACCCTCCACTGTACCTTGAATAATGACTTTTGGCAATGAGTCATGTCTTACAATATGACCAAACCAGCTCCACTTTCATCTCTTCACAGTATATTTTCCTTGTTTTGTTTTTGTTTTCTTTGCTTTTTTTTTTACTCCTAATCCTACCATGAGACATTAGGAAAAAAATCCTGTTAACGTTTTTTTTTACTGAATAATGAGGCAATTTTAAATTGTGACATTTCTACTTTACCATTAGTATTTTTTTTAGGTCCTTGTGAATTTTAAACATTTTGAAAAAGCTTATTACCGTTTTATTAGTCTTTTCTCTTGCTTAGTTTTTTAATAAATCTCTTTCACTGACTAAGTGTATATAAATTTTGTGTCGTTGCTTTGTATTTTCTGTCATTGTTCAGCTTGGTGTAAAACTGCTCCAGATGTTGTGTGTGAAGGTCAGTTCAACAATGGAACATTTCTAAAACCTGTACCTTGTAAATGGACGTAAGTGTATTGAAAGATCTTAATCTGTGCTATGAAGAGAACATGAGATTTACCTTACATATTAGTTTTGGTCCAAGAACTCATTGCTCTGCTTGATCAACTTTCTTCCATGTATTGTTACTGAAAGTTTTTTTTAAAGCAAGACAGGTTAATGTTTTCTGTAAGTGTTTTAGAAGCTTGTATTTCTTTTAAACTAATAATTGTAACTCTTAGTAAGTAATGCTAATAAAAATAAGCTTCATTCTATTTCAGAAATGGACATTCCTTTGAAACAGCATTATTGCTCTCTGTATTTTTAGGAATGTTTGGAGTTGACAGATTTTATTTAGGATACCCTGCTATAGGTAAATTGTATTACATACAACTGAACTTTAGATACAAGTCTCCATTGATTATATTTAGGACAACAAGCAATAGATACATAGGATTATAGTAGTCTGCTAGTGATATCTTAGAGAGCTAAAGTATTGTAAAGTACTGATTTGTTTTTCTTTCAAATTAAGTTTTATCTAAATAAAAAAAAAAGTAAACATTATTTCTAACAACTGTTTCTTGTTTTATTTAGGTCTTTTAAAGTTTTCCACATTGGGCTTCATGTTTTTAGGACAACTCATAGATATTTTATTGATAGCAACACAGGTAATTGTCTTTTCTTTGGTCTGTAGTTAGTGTATCAATATATACCATATTATAAGGGCAGGGGTGGTAGAGTGGGTAACTATTGGGCTACATAAACAGAGGAGTTTGGGTATTTTTAAACTCTGCATAACCCAGCAATAAAAAATGTCTATTTGTAAACTCTGCATAACCCAGCAACCTATTGGTACTTTTGTGTCATTAATCAGGCTACATGGTGGTTTCATTAACTGTTAAAATAAGAGAACTTAAAATTACCTGTTTTATGGACTGCTATGTCTTAAAATCTTTTTAAAATACTCTATAACTGTCTTATAGTAAGTGGTAAACAAGCAAAAAATACACACAAAAAAATCCTTTTTTAAAAAGCAAAGCCTATCTGCGCTTACAATATATTTCTCAATGGTGTAGAAGTTATTTCCTTTATTCACTGTCAAACAGAATAATTACCAATAATTAATTGTTTAATTGATTTATGTTTTGTTAGGTACAATAAATAATTGTTTAAAGTTTCATCTTGATCTGAGAATGGGATTGGTGTGGTGTAAACTATCTACAGAGACAAAACCCTACATATGTGAAGACTGAGTGGTCAAACAAAATAATTAGTAATTGTCTAATTGTTTAATTTTTTGTATTGATTCATTGTATAAGCTAATGAGTAATTGTGCAAAGTTTCTACTGAACACAAGAATGGGTGTGGGAGAAATAACTACTCATTTTTCACCAGGCAAACTTTCATTCAGCTAATCTATTTATGCTCAATCCCATTGTTGTTCCATTAACAAGGTCATTACTAGTTCCCCTCTCAGACCTTGCAATCTATATGGCTGATGATTTATAAGGTCAGCTGCCCTGTGGCCCGTGGTTAATTAGGGTGTCATGTGGCCAGCACAACGACCAAGTGCCTTTACTTTTACCATACTAATGTCAGCCTGTGGACTCACAGGTACCCTTAAGATCCCAAAATTAAAACCCCCCAGTTGTAACCAGGATTTGAACCCAGTTTGGAAGCCAAGTGCATTACCAGTCAGCCACCGCTCTCAATGGTCATTAGTACCTGATTAAAACTTACATTTTGTGCAAATATAAGTTACACTGAGCATTCTAAATTGCTTTGTTTATTATATTTTGGTCCTGTATGTATCTAGATTTTATTTTCTGTAATTTCATTGAAATTAGTGATTGGTTTTGTAAAAAAGAAATGGCCCATGGTTAATGAGGGTGTCATGTGGACAGCAATGACCAACTGCATTTACTTTTCCCCAACTAATATCAGCAACCCATTTAGAGCTGGGTGGACTCAGAGGCGCCCGAAGATCCTGAAATTAAAAATCTCAGTCTTCACCAGGATTTAGAAGCCAAGTGCTTTACCCCTCAGCCACTGCACCTCCGATTGGTTTTGTATGTTTTTAATTACAATGAATTCTTTGTATTTAATCAACCAATACTTTATTTCCAGGTATTAAATCCTTCTGATGGCTCTGCATATGTACTAGATTATTATGGAGCTGCAACTGTAAGACTGTCAAGAGACAATGACACATATTTGCTGTTAGAAGATTAAGGTCTCATGCTCATGAATTGATGTAAATAAAATATTTATATTCGCATTTTTATTCAGGATTTATTATTGTGTTATATGTGGCTGTCTGCCATAAACTGTGAAGTGGAATTCCAAATCAGTAGGAAAAGGGAAGAATATTTGACATTTGACTCAAGCATAGAAACCCTCTCCCTCATGTACTTTAACTCCACATTAAATACATAACATTTATTAGAGCCAATAAACTAAAAGAAAACTGAATATTACAAAAAGAAAATTTTTAATTTTCAATAAAAGGTAAAGAAAAATGTATGAACTCTTTAGAGAAAATGTCAATAAATAAACATAACATGGCACTTTACCATTATCATTGATGGCAGCCTAGCAATTTGTGCTGTAATTTGTTAAGTAGCTAATGACTATACATTTAATAAAAGTACAATGTCAACATCGGTTTTAAAAAGCAACTAGGCATGTCACCAGTGATAATGAAGCAAAGGATGAGTCAATCCTAAAACAGTCTTCACAGTAAATGTACACATCCTTACAAATCACATAAGCAAATAACAAAGCTAAGCTCCATCACATCCTTATTTAGTATATAATAAATGGACAATGTATAAAAATGGTTTATCACAAAAATTTGTCAAAACTATTTCTTGATCAAGAATGTGTCTGTACATCATGGCACATAGAGGGCAAATTTATAGCTTACACTGCCTTCAACTATCTGGTCAACACTGTGAGTCTGGTTGAGCTAGCATTATTGATGAAACTTCTTGCTAGAGTCATTGGCATGGTCCTTCAGGAGTTGGCAAGGTTCAAACTGAGCACCAAACAAATCACGATACTTCAACATTCGTTCAACAACTGGCTTAGCTCCATGGATGTCAAGGTATCTAAAGGGACCTGATTAAATCAGAGCACAAGTTATTCAAAGATTCTAGTTTTTGTGATGGCAATAAGACTTAATAGCAGAAGTACAATTTATTGAAGGAAGTCTACTAAATTTATCCTATATATACTTTGGTTTCTTTATGGGTAGTTTTTATTTACATTACATTGGTCTAGGCTAATTTGTAAAGAATGATACAATGAAATTATCCTGGCATGTTGTCATTTACCTAAGGAATTAATCAATCAATACTCAGACAATACAATTTATTAACATTAACAAGCTCAATTATTGCAGTCTACAGAAAGAAATTTTATTTTAAAGCCAAAAGTTTCAATATTCAACATCTCAAAACATTTCTTTGGTGGTCTAATAATAAATAAAACAAAAACCTAGCTATATAAAGTTTGTGAAACAAAAAAATAAAAAGTAATTTGGCCTACCTCCTAAAAATGGAGGGAATCCAATACCAAATACTGCTCCTATGTCTCCATCAAGCTGTTGAAAATTAAATGAATGGAGGTTTTTAGTTGTAACATACATCATTAAGCCTGTTAACATATATCATTAACTCTTTGACTCCAGAATTACTTCGGAATTTTTTTGCACCTTTGGACAGTATTAATTTTTCCGCCATTTCAGAGTGCGCTACTTTGTTTCAATATAACTTTTATAACTTTTTTATTTATTATTGGAAAATAATAAATTTGATATAGAATTAAAGAGAAATGGATGCTCTTTCCATTTCTTATGTTTTCTAGTTTGCAAATCATGTAATTTTGGGTTTTGAATATAAAAATTAAAAATGAAAAACTCACCAACTGACATTGAAAATATCCATCAAAGTGCATGTTACAAGGAATTTATTGTTCAAATTGAATCCAAATAGCTTTTTTTCTCATTTTTATCCATTTGTTTACAGAACACCATAGAAGAAACAGCAATAGATGCAAAAAATAATAAACTGGAACTAATAATCCAATGTCACTACTTCAACAAAAAAGCCTATAAAAAAAGCAACACTCTTGGAACAAAACACTTTTACCCTAAAACTAGTCCAACTATACAGCATATATATATTTATAGTATTTTCTTCTAAAGTTCTTCATGTACTTAGAATATCAATATTCCCTCTAGTTTTGATATTCATGAAAGCAGTCAATATGAATGTGTGGGTTCGACTTCCATCCAGCGCAAACATAAACCGTTCTCCCTGACCTACAGTGTTTACATACTCTTGTCTTTCTTTATAGTTATAGGTCTACATTCTCTGAAAATAAATCTTATTCTAGCAAGGGGGGTTCAATTTAATCCTATGGTCAGCATAGCTATTTATTTTGCTGACAAGACTATCAACAATGTGATTGTCAATGAAAAAAAAACAATATTCCAGCTCAATAGATGCAGTGCTGATAAAGTCTAGGTTGACAACCCAATTTCTTGGTGGAACAAATCTGAAATTGATCTGTTTCAGTGCCTAGATGATAGATCTAGAGATCTACCTCTATCTGATTAGATTTAGATCTAGATAATGTAGAGACAGCTAAACTAGTTCTAGATCTACATTGAATATTAGCTGGGGGTGTAGCTGCTTCATCAGCTGATAAACTTCATCATTACTAGACCTAGCTCTAGGTCTAGATCTATAAATTAATTTACTAGATCTAGATCTACATAATTAGATTTATCAATATCACCATCAAATGAAACAAAATCACTGTCATCTGAATTATTATACTTCTTTATCAAAGAAATATTTAGATCTACAAAGTTTATATGGCCTTGGTTGAAGCTCCATGTTAAAAAAACAGGCACACAGAAAATATAAATGTAATCTCTTTACAAACTTCGTACAAAATAAAAACACGTTAACTGAAGGAAATTCCGGATGTTTAGCAAAGGGAAACTATTCTAGATAAAAAATTAAGCAATAAAAAACAAGAATTGGAGAAATAGAAACGAAAAAAAAATTTTTAAATAGCCGATGCCCCCAGCGTTGGTCCGACTTTTTTCCCCATTTTTAAAATCAACGTCCTGTGCGTTGTTGCGGAGCCAAAGAGTTAAGCCTGTTAACATATATCATTTAGCCTTTTAACATATATCATTTATCTTGTTAACATGTATCATTAAGCCAACCAAAAATTTAACCCATAAAGATACTAAACATATATCTTTTGAATAAAATAAGCTTCTATGAAAGAATCAGCAATGCAACCTATCAACATTCTGAGCTCAAGTTGACTTGAAAAAAATTTGGAGATTGGGTTGCCTTCAAGACAAATGATGATAAAACATTACTCACTGGATTAGAAAGGATTCCTTCTTGTAAACACAATACAGCTTCATTGACTAGTCTATAAAGCAGACGATATTTCAAGTCTTCATCTGTGATTCTGTCAAATAATACGTTATGATACATACATCTGAATATGGTAAGTGATTTAGATGCCACCACATTTTTCTATGGTCAATCTGTATTGTGTAGTTCAGAGAAGTGCTCCTTTTTTTTCCTAGTCCTCTAGACTCAAGTTCAAAGACAGTTCTTTGAAGGATTTTAAATGCAAACTTTTGCTTAAGCACTTGAATTATCTCTTCAAAATTATTTTTGATGCTTGTAAAGCGTCACAGCAAGTGAACAACTGTAGATGTTACATCTTAACAGTATGGAGTCATCAAGTTTAATTAATATATTTTCATATTTAGGTTGTAATTAACTTCAAAACAGCTACTATGATGTTTTCATTAGAAATAAAATTGTTGATATTAGAAATTATTTCAAAAAGAAAAAACTATAACCTTAAATTTGAAGTACTTTTAGAATCAAATATATTAAAAATACTTTGGCCAACTTAAAAGGGACGTTATGGTTTTTCAAATTGGAGTTATTGATATATTTAGATTCTGAGTAAAAAGTTATTATAATAAACAATAAATCATTTTTTTCCTTAGAGGATTAGAAACATTAATAGTTAATAAATTGGACAATAAATTCTTCAAATCTAAAAAAAACTGGACTACGATAGAATTAGTTTTTAACTGGTTCCTACGTCATTCCCTTCAACAATACTGAAAGAAGATCTAGATATAACCAGTTTTGCATCACACCATTCTTGCACTTCTTACAGTGACTGCTAGGTCTAATCTTAACACAAATTTAACTTTTTTCCTTTTAAATCAATAGACCTAGATATCTATCTAGATGTAGACCTAATTTTAACTAGATATAGATATTATTTAACTTAATGCATTAACTGCTCTTGGAATGAAAAATAAATAGACTTTCTAGCTCTAGAACTAACATTGCTATTATTCAATTGACATAGAAATTAAAATACCAGAATAATTATTTCCGAAAAAAAAAACATCAATCAATAATAATATATTAATTATCTATAAATTAAAACATATCAAAGATTGTCAAAACCATCACTTTCCTTTTTCTTTCACAAAACATGTTTGTGTGACTCACAGACTTGCATCTATCTGCAGAGCTTAAATGCTTGAATTATAGATTATTTTCACATTCCTTAAATAAAAAGGCACAAACCAGTGTTCACACTTTTGTATAAAAAATCTGCATTTATGTAAGCAAAAAGTAAAGAGGGCAGAGGTCCCTGAACTTTTTAGAGTCACAACTGCACATTACAGAATTAAGCTAAATTGACACCAAATGTGCTGACGAATTGTCACAAAAGACCAGACAGCAAATCAGACTGTGATTCACGAGTTTGGCAGAAACCACTGCCTTTAAGAATACATTAAGGGCTAAACTAGTTTTCTTACCCAGCAGCTGGAGGAATGTGAAACTGTTTCAGAATTTCTAGAGCTTGTGGATTTTCTGGTTTGTCTTTACTTCCTTCCTCATACAGAAACCAACCTTTACCAGACTTACGGCCTGCAACATAGAGAAGAGAGGTAGCACATAAAACAAAGGTACACTGAAATAGTCTACAAAATAAAAAGATTTCCATGATGATTTACTTCAATGACCTCTATAGTCTCACATGGTTTTAGTATAAACTAGCTTGAGATACAAATAGAAATAAAACAAAATTCACATTTTGTTAATGCACTTGACAGGTCACGTTAGTTTTAATAACATCATAATTATCTCATCATTTATCCCTTGAATTTCATCCAAGTCATGCTGTGACAGTTCTTGTCACCAAATCTCTTCACTTTTCCTGGTCAGCAACTGTTTAGCAACTGGTTGGCAAGATATCTCAGAGAGATCTCAGGATGGCTGCCTGGTCGTGCGGTTTGCGCGCTGGACTGTCGTTTGAATTTATCGATGGTCCAGGGTTCAAACCCTGCCCGCTCCCATCCCCCATCGTCCTGCGGGAGGTTTGGACTAGGAAGTAAACTATCTTCAAATCTGAAGTACATCCGAAACATGTCAAACATTCAAACATTCAAGCCGGACCATTCTTTTACTTTGTCCAGCCAGCTTTTCTTTGGATGACCCTTTTTTCATGCTCCTTCCAATTGAAGGATGACTTTTGACAGCGAGTCATGTCTTACCATTAGACTGAACCAGCTAAGCTTTCATCTCTTCACAGGAGGAGTTCCACCTTTTTGCACACCCAGTGTGTCCAGTTGTAAAAATACAAAGTCATTTGTCTTCTTTTGGAATTTGATATCCAAAAAATTTTCTGTAGCATTTATTTTCAAAGGCTTCAATTCTGCTTTCAGCCTCAGTGTCCAAATTTCAGAACCATATAGGAGTACAGAGATCACTAGCAAAAAATACAGTTTTAACTTCAGAATTTTAATATACTGCTGAAAATACCAATGACAAGAATAATGTAATAAATTTTTAAACATATGATACATATATATATTAAACATAAATGAATAACAGCACCAGGGACCAAGTTTTTAAGAGAGAAAGTAGTGAATTAAGATGCTACGAAAATAAGGGCATACGCCGACCGAGGCTCGAACCTGTGAGTCCGGATTCGGCAACACCGCCTAGCGATAACGCACCAAGAGAAACTAACCTCTAGACCATCGGAATGTCCAAAAAAAACTTTCTTTTGATCCAGAGTCATTTCGCCCGTATGCAAACTACCACCCCAGTGGTCAAAAGTCACAACCCCCAGCTAGCCCACCCTCGCAGCATCCGTTCACTAACAATTTCGATAGAGCCGACACAGACAGCCGTTAGGCATGTATTAGACAAACGATGGCTCTATCTAATTGTATATCTCTCACAAAGACAAGTGGATAACATAAACACATTACATATAGAAGCTTCAGTGGGTAATAGCAATAATGCTCTGTTTACATTTTTAAACATATAAATAGTAAAAATGTAATAAAAGTAAATATGTAGCTTGTTAAAAGATTTTTTTTTTAATGCACTCTAGATAAAATTGCAGTTGTTAGTAAAGTCAAAGTTGGTCATTATATTGATTGATAAAATATAATCAAGGTTAGCATAATACCATAATAGTTAGGGTTATACCTCATTACATCAGTTAAGGTCTTACAAAATTTGAAGTCCAAAAATCATCTATATTGAATGTTTTTGTTGTAAATATTAAATTTTCCATAGTTATAACCTTATGCTAATAAGAAGGATAACTTACCTAAAAATCCCTGAGCAACCATTGTTTTAAGAACTTCAGGATTACCTCCTTTGAACCGATCTGGAAATGCTTTTGAGAGATCTTCAGCTACATGGGCAGCCACATCTAAACCTACTTCATCTGAGAGGGAGGACACACCTACTGGGAAACCTAAATCTTTAGCTAGGGTATCCAACTTCTTAGGACTTGTGCCTTCCTAGAGAGATGAAAGAAGCAATGCATACACTAAAGCTAAACTAGATACTCATAATACATGGATGAAAAAGATTCCAAGATTACATACATGTCACTTTTTTATTAAATAGAGGGATATCTGATATATTGTGTATGTTAGCATTTTAAGTTTTGTTCTTTTAAACAATGGCAAATTTTAATTCTCTTTCTATTTGTAATAATTGTTTGTTTAAGCTATAAAATTAAAATCAGAAATATCATCATAATATTGATATGCTCCTGAAATGTCAAACTTGCAAAAGCAATTTTTCAACCTCTATTTTGTCTCAGAAAATTTCAGCAAATTGTTTTGTTCTCTTTTGTAATATTTTGTCTGCTATGGTAAACATTTTTATTGATTTACTGTCATCCTCCCCCATCATGCCCTAGAAGTAGTAAATATGGTAGCATCACATTCCAATCAGCTAGCATCACATTCCAATCAGCTAGCATCACATTCCAATCAACTATTTTTTTTTTACTGTTAAGAGAATGAGATCTCCATTAATTTGGTAAAGAATAATTAAGTTGAATTTTTTTGAACTGTTAAAATGTCTGACCATTAGTTTAAAAACATTATGACAGTGGAACCGTTTTTAAAAGACAGCTCTAGGTATTCTGAAAAAACTCAACAGCTGGAAATAAAATAGCTACATCACAGAAACTGGTAATGAAGCTGCAAGTTCAACCAACAAGTTTTTGTTTTTTCATGTATAAAATAAAGAAAAGAAAAAAAAGGTACATGATCTGCTAAAAGTTAGGCATATTGAAATCTGAACAGAAAAAAACAAAAAAAAAGATTAAGGAAGAATGCAGTATATATTGCTAACATTCATTGTTGAAAAAACAAAATGTGTTTACATTTTTTGTTACAATGATAAGATAACCCTTGTAATATCAGTGGTCAATTCTTATTATCTATTTTTTTAGAATACATGAAAAGTTCAAACACAAAAAGAGATCAAATGACTAAGCCAATTAAGTGAAGACGAACCTGAAGCACTCTAATAAACTCTATCATGATTGGTGCCAACATTCTAGTGGTATAGAACCCTGGTCCATCTTTCACAGTGATGACAACTTTACCTTGCCTCAGGCCAACATCAACTGCTGCAGCTGTAGGGCATTGGATTTAGAATATATTCATCAGAACACACCAAGAGTTTGTGTAGTTTTGAGCTAACTATTGATATTTGGTTTGTCTAAAAACACGTAATGATACCTAAAAAAGACCTAAAAAAAAAAACAACTGTCCAGAGTAAGAGATTTCTAAATGAGTCTAAACAAAACTCTACAATAGTCCTGATTTTTCTATAATTTTTCTATCCTGAATTCTATAAATTAGCCCTGCTTAAGAACATTTGTTAGCCATTATCCATAGAAACAGATGAGATTTAAATCATCTGCCTTGTAGATTGCAAAGTCTGAAAGGGGCACTTTTTAACATAAATTTGTTTATTAAGTAAGTGAAGAAGAACCTGAAGCCCTCCAATAAGTGTTACTGCATGTTTGGAGGAGGAGTGGCTGAATGGTAAAGCGCTTGGTTTCCGAACCAGGGTCCGGTGTACGAATCCTGGTAAAGAATGGGATTTTTAATTTCGAGATTGTCAGGCGCCTCTGAGTCCACCCAGCTCTAACATGACATTAGTTGGGGAAAAGTAAAGGCAGTTGGTCGTTTTGCTAGCCACATTAAACCCTCGTTAACCGTACGCCACAGAAATAGATGACCTTTACATCATCAGCCCTATAGACCACAAAGGTCTGAAAGGAGTAACTTTACTTTTTTCTAAGAACATTCTATAAAGGAAAAATGACATACCTGCTGTCTCTTTGGAAGTTTTATCTGTTGTGATGATTTCCAAAAGTTGCATTTTGTCCACAGGAGAGAAGTAATGCATTCCAATAACCTGAGTCATAGAAATTGTACATAAACGATAAACCTGCCATAGCAAACAAAAAGGTAAGAATAGGAATTTAGATAGTGAGAAAGGAATTCAGAAATCATTCAAACAAAATATTTGTTGAAAGACACTTCATACTTAAGAGATTCTTTAGATCCCAATGTGATTTCCTCCATCTATACTATTATCTCTCCCTCCATTTTTCTCAGGTAATCTGTCTCTCTTGTAATCTTGTTACTAACTCGTCCCTCCATGCCTCGTGTAGCTCACTCTTATATATATTCGTTACAAAATTTTGTTTATACTTCCTTAGTCACTCTCACCTTTGAATAATCTCTTTCTGATATTCTTTAGTCCAAACTAAAACATAACACTAACATAAAATAGCTCCTTTCATGTTTTTCTTTTTTCCCCCAAAAGTGGTTTCCATTGCTAATTTCATTGAAACACTGAGCTATCTCCCTTAATTGTTTTTATTTATGTTTTTAAGAAGGTGTTGAACTCACTAGCTCCTACCACAATAGGATGCACAGTAGACATCAAGTAATAATGCATTTGTTTTTACTTTCCTATTAGAAGAGCTCTTCATGTATATTCAGAACAAGAGATTGATGACTTTTTTTTAAAATGAAAACCAGATTGTAAAGCTTTTTTAATTTGTTTTTTTCTGAGAGTTTTGCAAACAAAGTGCCCATACACCAGTGTATAACCCTCCTTCCAGAAACTGTAGTATTTTTTAAGCTTTTTTATATTCATAAGGTATTAGACATATTGTTACATTTTTTTATGTTATTTATTTATTAGTATTACTAGATTTTATATTTTCTTTTTCTTTTTTTTTTAATTTTTCAAACCAGAAATCAGAGCTAGCGGGTTAAGAAAGGTAAGCAGCATTTCAAGTTTATATAAACATATATTCATATGAGGTAGATCTATTTTTATAGGAAGTTTTCCTGAATAATTAACAAAAGATGTATGATACTACAACTTCTTGTGTAACTATTTGTCTTAAAAGAGATATTCAATTTATGCTCTCTAGTATTCTGAAACAGAACTGGGGCATAATCATCAAATAAAAATATAACAAAAAAAAAAGGACTTTTCTGTACCTTGTCTGGTCGAGAATGTCCCTCTGCTATTTTAGAGATAGGAAGTGCTGATGTGTTTGATGCAAATATACATTCTTGTGTTGTGAACTGTAGAGAAGACAAGTAAGCCATTAATGGCAGATTATGTTCAACAAATACCATTTATATAATAATGTCCTAGTGTGTATCTTGCAATATTAAACTAGTAGCTTAAATCTATTTCAATTTTTCTAAGAAATTTTCTTTATAATACAACTGACAAAATGCTTATTTTCCTACATCATCTTGTTTTGTATCATTTTTTAAAGCAAATAAAAGATCATGGTAACTTTACCACACTTAACTATGACCATCATCTAATCATTACTAACATATTTTGGTAGCTGGAACACTTTTAAGAGTCAAGTTTCAAAGTCTAAAAAAATAAGGGCACATTGTACACACCTTTTCAAGTTCCTTAATGACTTTATGTTTAATGTTGATATCCTCAAACACAGCTTCTATGACCATGTCACATGAGCTAAATCTATCATATGTTAGTGTAGGGTCAAGGTTGGACAGAATGACTTCTCGTTCAAACCTAAGTGTCACAACAGGATACATCAGGTATGAATGAATCAGTATACAAAGACAGTAATCTATTTCTTAACAAAGTTGGGGTGAACAAGTTTATTCCCAACTTTGAATTTGTAAGTCTAAATAAAAATATTTTAAACTAAATTACGCTGAGATTTTCTTTTTCTTGACTGCTCCATCAAATCCTTTTTGTATTTGATCTTGTCCTCTTGCAAGTCCTTTCAAAGACATATCTTTCAATAAAACCTGAAGAGTATTATATAACATATATAATATATATAATATATTAACATTTAACATATAACTCCTGATACATTAGTTAATCTACCATTAGAATTACTCTTTACAAATCCACATTGCATTTGTAATAGTAAAAAGTAAAGTTCCCCTTTCAGACCTTGTGATCTTTGGGGCAAATAATGTAAAGATGATCTCTTTCTAAGGCCCATGGTTAACTAGGGTGTCATGGAGCCAGCACAACGACCAACCGCCTTTACTTTTCCCAACTGATGCCATGTACCTATTAAGGCTGGGTGGACTCAGAAGCGCCCTAAAGATCCCAAAAGTAAAAAGCTTAGTCTTTGCCAGGATTCAAACCCAGGATCTCCAGTTCAGAAGCCAAGAGCCTTACCACTACTCATCCCATTGCAATTGTAGGAGAGGGCTATTTGTGAAAACGTTCATATTTAGTCCCAAATTAAAAGTACAGTATTTATCAAATTTTGTACTCAAGACTATTGGTTTGATAATCAAGAGTATTGAAACCATCATTATAGAAAGCCAGGTAGTAAGAACATAACAGAACATTCAGCTGTTTACATTGCAATTAATTGATTTATTATAAGATAGCCAGACTGCATGCATTAATATAAAAATATTGATAGCTACTCATTACACATGCAAACTTCATAGCTGATTACCAAAGGGTATGACAAATTAGATAGCCAATGATCAAATAGTATGACAAACTAAATAGCTATATTGATACAAGAGACAACCAAAACCATTATAATGGTCAGTGCAAAGCTAGGTGTTAATGTGGAATGGTATGAAAGTGTATTGAAATGGGGAAAAAAGAAAAAAGTCAGAAAAATGTTGTAACACATGAGTTTGAAGTTCTTTGTTGATTACTATTAAAGAGTTTCATGTTCTCCTAACATCAAAGATGTTATCATGCATATCTAAACAAAATAATCAATGCTGCATTTACCTTCAAATTTTTATCAATGGAAACCTGAGCTATTCCAGCACCCATAAGTCCAGCCCCCAACACACCAACAGTCCTGTGCAGAAAAAAAAATACATTTGCCATAGAATGCAACAACAATGGGGGAAATCTTCTTCTTCTTCTTCTTCTAGCCAGCTTTATTGCTGCTGAGCTGTGAGCTCTTTTGCAGACTGGGCCAAGGAAAAAAAGTGTGCTGTTTTCTTCAGTTGTTCAGCACTGCCATACAGGGTGTTGGTTATGTTGGGCTGTAGTGGAAGTAGGGTCTGCCTAAGGTGGATTAGGGAGGGGCATTCAAAGAGGATATGGTTTATGGTTTCTTTGTGATTGTTGACTAACTTAGGGCATAGCCAGGGCACAGTCCACTTTAAGCTTTCTACTGCAGAAAAGTTCCATTTGGAGAACTCTCTGGATGGCGGAGAATGGACCATTGGCCTACCCCACCTTGTCCCATGGATATTCCGGTTACAGTCTTCAGACCCAGATGTTTCCTTTTATGTCAGTATTGGAGAAAATTGACAAGACCAAAAACTCCCTTAAAATGCGGGGACTATATATTTTTTTTAAAAGCCTGAGGAAACACCCAGCCTACATTAAATGAGGGAAATAAAAAATTATTAGCTCCATTTCAAGATGTACATAGTCAATAACAACAACAAATAAAAAAAAAAAATTACTTCACAGTTTTTTGTGGTTTTCCAAATGGATTCTTTTTACAAGCAGTTTGTCCATGATAAAGACCAATCAGAGCTTTAGACTGAGAGGTCATTGCCAACTCTCCAAATGCCTAAAAGAAAAAGAAAACAGATGCTCAATCAAGCTAAATATTATTAAGTTAGCCCATAAAATGAAGAGCAGACTATAATGATGAGTAACTCTTACTTCTGCTTCTGCAGGGTAACCAGCCTTTGGTCCTTTTTCAACACCTTTTTTAACAACCTTGAAAAATAGAATGAAAACGAAAGTGATTTTTTAAATTTTTACTGATGAAATTCAATTTATATATTAAATGATCTACTTTTTCCATAGAAATTTAATTATTTTTGTTACCCTGTTACTAAGTGTGGCTCAACAAAAATGGCAGAAACAGATTTTGGGAGTCAGTTACACTGATTGGGTCTTAAACAAGGAAATCCTATGTCGAACTGGGAGTTGAACACTTAGTGAGGTTGTGACAGAGTGTCGCATGGGGTTTGCGAGACATGTTCTCTGACAATACCAAGAGTTGCGATGACATGGAGGCCAATACAAAGAAAGCGCAAACAGGGACGTTGTCGTATAACTTGACGCCACACCTTCATGGAGGACCTCAGAACAGTGGACAACAGGTGGGAAGAGGCTTCAGACATTGCCAGTGACAGATCCTTGTGAAGACAGCTTGCTGCCCAATGCGCCAAACGGCGCAGAAGGACCTAAGTCTAAGTAAGTAAGTAAGTTATGTACTAAATGTCAGAAAGTACTTCTTTTCATAAACAAGTGAAAATATTTTTTTTAAAATACTCTCACAAAAATTTCTCCTTCTTTATACTTAATTTGTGATTTTAAAACACATATCTCACAAAACAATCTTAATTTAACAAGAAGATCATTTACCTCAATAATCTTGAGGGGTGCAGGATACAATCCCCTAGATAACTTCATGACTTGTGTTTTAGCTTTATTGAAGACAAAGTTTCTGCCTACATCATATTTCAACATCAGGTCCATGACTTCTATAGTCATAAAAAGTAATTGAAACAGCTCAGCATTATTATTATTATCTAAACAGTTCAATTAAAATTGCATTCTCTACGAATAGAAAACTTAGTATTTCAAGATCATAACAGATAGCTTTTTTAAAGCAAAAAAAAAATGTTAAGTAAAAATAATTGTAAATTAAGATTTTGAGTAAGCAAAATAAATTTCAATTTGGAATTTTTATTAGTCAAAGAAAAAAAATATTAATTAAAATGTTCTTACTGTCTGGAAGAGCTTTTTTCTTTGGTGTTTTTTTCAAAGCCCCAGAAACCAAGTCTCTAAAATACAAAATTGTGTTAAACAATATTCTATTGATGTAATAATGTTAAGAAAGAACTAGCTGTTTATGGTTGGTTTATGGCATTTCTGTTTTTGTGAGCTGAGTGAACTTAATTAAATACTAAAATTCCAAATATTAGCCTTCATCAACAAGGTTCAAAAGAAGAGAAAATACTAATAAATAAATTCAGTTGAAACATATAGATAAAACTGAAACCATGATAGAAATGGCACAAAATATTTTAAAACTAAACAGAAAATAAACTGACTAATACATTTATTTTGTTGCTAAAAGATTTTAAAAAATGAATCTCTAAATGAAAAACAAAAGTCATTTCTTTACATTTATTGCTTATATTTTGTGTCAGGAAACATACAAAGCTTCATGCTAAGCAAATACTGAAACATCTAGAGTTGACACTCCAAATAGACTGTTTTCAAAAAGCATCATGAAATACATTTATTGTATTCAAGATTTGTTTTTATGGCTAGTTAAATCTAATCATATACTTTTAAAAAATCAGATTCATTTCAGTTCAACATAATGCTCTTTGAATTTTTTTTCAACGTAAAGGTTGTTAGATATATTCTATTATTGCATAAAAAAAAAATTAATCTCTGCCTTACAATAAAATCCTAAATAAATTATGTACATTTTGGATTAACATGAAATGACTATAGACCAGTTGTCGATGAGCAATGAAAAAATGTTTACCTTGCAGTTTGGATGGCCACTTGTTCTAAATAATTTAATGAGTTGGTATCAGGGTCACTTAGACCTGGACCTAAAAGAAAAAATTTTGAGATAATAAATCAAGTACCACATGTACAACAGACATGATAATGCATAAAGATGGAAACTTGTTTTTATTTGAGAAAAGTGTCCCTTAAGTCACAACATATTTCCACAAGAATCAACAAGGCCTTAAAAAAAATAACTTTCAATAAAATATCTTGAATTCTAAAAGTTCAAAAGCCTTTCAAAAAATATCTTATGACACCATATCAGGTTTAAAAAAAGATTCCAAAGAGAAGGGATTAATCCGTACTTTGCAGATACCTGAATTGCAGCAGAGGATAGAGACATGTTATGAATCAACAGTGGTGCCTCAGACCATGCACAGGAATAAAAGATAACAGATTTGACAGTCATCCAAAAGATGGAAAGACTAGGAAAGCTAGTATCATGTTCAATGTAGTTAATGTCAAGTGTTATAACAGTTATAAAATTGTCATAAAAAATGTAAAAAAAAAAAAATAAACATCCCATTCTGTGTAACTTTCAGTAACAAATTAACTAGGAACAAAAATTGAAGACCAAATAATGAGAGAGAGAGAGAAACTTACCTAGAGGTTGTACTGTTAAGTCAACAAGACCCAGTTTTTTGGCTTTATCAGCTTTGAGTGTTTTCCCTGTTAACATCAAGTCTAGAGCATTTGGAACTGAAACCTGATGTTAACAAATATGTCAGTTATTACAACACTTTGTGGATTGTTTTAAATACATATACTCAAATCATTTCAATACATATACACAACCATTTAAATAAATATGCACCATCATTTAAATACACATACGCAATCATTTAAATAAATATACACAATCATTTAAATACACATTTTACAATAAAACTTTTACAAGATATTAATATAGCAATTATACTATTAATTAGAATGCTTATGTGAATTGTCTGCCTAAAAAAACTTGTTTTTAAAACTCATTTAACTGGCACAATTAAGTACTATAACAATAAAAACATTATTTTCTAGCTATGGAATTTGATAAATTGATTGACTAATCAGGAATTAGAAAAAATTTATTGATAAATCAAGATGAAAAAAGTGGATTTTATAAATAAATCTTGTTCACTTGATAAACAGACACAAAAAAAAAAAAAAAAAATAGATTAAGCTACACCAATAAGTATACAGCAAATAGAAACAAAACCTTCAGTCCTGCAGGGGATTTGGGTTAAGACAATAAGATTCATTTCTGAAGGAAAGTCTGACAATGTGCAAGTTAAATCAACCAAAAGCAACAGACATGAAAATAAAATTGATTGACTAGGATGAGACTGAAAAGTTTGCATCAAACAGAGAACTTCAGAGAATGGTGACCGACCTAAGGGTAATGGATAAGGATATATTTATTGTGACAATACGGTATACGTCAATTAGAGGTGTATAGAATAGAAACTTAAAATTACCAATTTAGGTAGACGTTGTGTACCTCCAGCACCTGGCAAAAGTCCTAACATTACTTCTGGTAGCCCAAGTCCAGTTTTTCTGTCTGCCATTGCAATGCGATAATGACAAGCCTGAGCTAGCTGTATCAAACAAGTAAAGTACACTTTTCAGACCTTATTATCTATAGTATAAAACATACACAATATGTATTTGCTAAGTCTAAGTTTTGGATAAATATTCAAGATCCAGTAAATATAGATAGGAAAGCTCTAACTTATTCAAAATGTATTAATCATCAAACTGTGCAATGAAAACGTCAGAATTTTTAAAACCTATACTATATATTAAATTTGTTTCAAGTATCCCCTACCTCACAACCCCCTCCTAGACACTGTCCCATAATGGCAGCAACAAAGGGTTTCTGACTGCTTTCTATGGCTTGGAAGGCTTCCTGGCCTCTCTGGGAAAGTTTTTTAACTTCATCTTTGGACTTACAGCTAGCTATCATACTGAAACATAACACAAACATATATGATGCACACAGAAAAATAATATTAAATTATAAAATAGGTCTTACAGCTTGAAATCAATACAATGCCATACAATATTTTAAAAATCTAAACAGATGCAGTTAAATAAAACTTAAAATAGTAAACCAAAAGAAATATATACAATTAACGCAAAAACTTTTTTTTACATCAAAAGGTAATAAACTTTAGATGTAGAGAAATATTTAAAATAATTGAACATGTTTTCTTTCAATGTTTTGAAAAGTTTCTGTTGACATTGTGCACAGTAAGTAGCTGCATATAACCTTAAAGACAACAACAAATTACTGGTAGTTCATGACATACTAGCACTAACTAGGCTGAGGCTCTTCACTAGCTATATTATTTTAGTCATGCTGCTCAAACGACCTTGTACATAAACTTTGTAATGGCTTTGTATCAGAATCTTATTCTTTAAGTTAAAATTCTGGGTAATAAAAAAGACACTCAATTTTTACATGAGAAAAGTAGAATTCTAGATGGGGGATGGGGATATAAAATAAAACTATAGTTTAATTAGGGTTTTAGAGAAAGGCTCTATTTTAGCCTTGTTCTTTTTAGAAAGTTTCTACTGTGTTTGTGTCTACCAACAAGTCTGCTAATCCTGCAATACAATATCTAATATCAGTAAAAAAAAAAAAAATTTAAATACTGATGCTCAGATTAACAGAATAAATGCCAGGAAGTCTATAGCATGTAGTTTTGATCCTTAAGGAGCACTTACATTTGATAAATCATTTTTAAATTCATCTGTAAATATGATAACCAATCACTATAAACTTATTCTTCATAGGTTTTTTAAGATGTAAGGCTGTATTTTTTTCTCTGAATTTTTAACAGGATAAATTTATGTTGGTAGTTAGTTTCAGCTAAAATGCAGTTTAATTAAAAATAGGTTGCAATGTAAATGTATTCACACACTTACTTGATGTCAGCTCCAGCTATAAAGCAATTTGGCTTTTTAGAAATCACCACAGCACCTTTGATTTTGTCATTAGTTTTCACCTGACGAACAACTTCCTCAAATTCACTTTGCATGGCAGTAGACAGTGTGTTCACCTGGTAAATAGCAATGACTTGTTGTTGTTTCAATGTAAACTTTTTTTGTTGTTGTTTTTTTTTTTATATAATTTACCTTAATCACAATGACATATGCAAATATATGTAGCAATGAAAGAACAAATTAAAATGATGCTGTTAAAAATGTTTCTCCTTCTTTATATTAACTAGTTATAAGTAAAGTTTGCTTTGAGACCTAGAGATCCTAAAGGGAGGTTAACATTTCTTTCAAGAAAGGGAATGACCTACTCCATAAAGAGCATACTGCTTGTCAGAGTAGCTATATGTAGCAAGTGAGTATAAAGAGTTTGTAAAGTGTCACTTTTAGACCTTGCAAACAATGTGGCTGATAATGTCAAGCTCATCTGCTTTCACCTGCCAATGGTTAACAAGGATGTCATATGGCCAGCACAATGATCAACCACTTTTACTTTTCTTTACTAATGTTAGGTACCCATTAAAGTTGAGTGGAGTCAGAGGCATTCAAAAAATTCTGACATTCAATTTCCCAGTTTTCTAGGTTTAACAAATTCAACCATGATTAAATGAAGGCACATTTTCTTTGACAATTGGTTCTTTCATTATTGGGTAAGAAGCAAATATATATGTGATTAATAAGACCTGAACTAGAAACACTAAGATTATGTATCTTAGCTCTGCTCTTTAACCCTTACAACCACATCCTATGAGTTGGATAAGTTTTGATAAGCAAAAACACACATAAAAATACTCATTTCTTTATCACACCATTTAATTTGTGTTAGAAACCAAACTATTACAAGAAGTGAACAGAGTAGAGTGTTGTAATGTCTATCTTAACATTACTTACTTTAGAATCTGGATTGTCAAATCGAATGACAGCAATATCATTTTGAACATCTAGCTGGAGATATTTCCCTGTCAAAATAAAATACTGCTAATAGACATTTGAAGTTTCCAAGTGGGTTTTAATCAAACTAAAGGGACACTAGAATTCACATCATTATAACAGATTATTATGCTCTACTTTCTTTTTTTCCTTCTTATATATTCTCTGCCACCAGTTTGTTTAAATTGTAAGGATATTGTTTTCATTTAAAAAAAAAAAAGACTTACCATTCATTGTACTTGTTGTTGACAGAAGCCTAGGAAAACTGTGATTTAAGGCTATAAATAAAAGATTTCATTTTAAAACAGGTGACTTTAATAATATGTAAATATTAATGTGTCATGTAAGTAGTGTGCCTGGCAGTCTAAGGATATTACACTTCTTTTGTTAACAATATTACATGAGGTTCAAAAAGGTTTTTGTTTTACTTGTGGCAAACTGACAAGTAATTTTATTGCCTTTCTTGGCAATACTTCACTTCTAACCCCAATCATGATTACAGTGGCTTTTGGGGAAAAATTGTTCTAATCCTGCTATGTTCAAGTGCAGATATTGGCTCCATAGATTTTACAAGCATCTTGTCCGGTCCTTTGTGCAGACTGTGACAAAATAGCTGTTAATTGCATTATTTTTTAATTATCAAATCTGTTGATATCATAAGATCAGAAAATAGGGATGTATGTGCATTTCAACTGCTACCACATGATAAAAATTTTTATAAACTTTTAAAGTTTGTTATCAAAAAATTAAACTTCCTTTTTAAATAAACTTTTTTTCTAATTAAAATAATGCATTAATAAATATTTTTTTAGTAAAACTAAACTACTTATAATTTTGAGATTCATAATTTTTCTTTTTTTTTTTTTAAGTCTAAAAGTTAGTTAAAAATAGTTGATTTTTTTAAATTTATTTAGCATCAAACATTACCATTTAAATAAAATTATAATTTTGAACTACAAGTATTCTAGATCTAGAGAGGGATAAGACTTTTTGTATTGAAATAGGCTTGGACTTGGGGAAACATTTTATTTATAATCTAAGCTTTTTATTGTATGCCTAGAAAGTTAGATCTATCAATGACAATAGCAAAGCAATATTCAAAGTCCAAAGTTCAGAAATAACTAAAAAAAAAAAATACATTTTAAAAGGTCTAAGTACAACTTCCTTGGCTTAAGCCTTATTAAATTAATAAAATAATATAGAATATAGACTCTTTCATAATTTGTACCCTATTTAAAAAAAGCAGATTTAAAAATGATTGCTCTCTATATATAATTTTGAGCTTAGATTTAAATCTAGATCTAGAATAAAGATAAATCAGAAACCAAGTCAAATCAAAGCCAAAAAATCTATTGATTTGATCCTAGATCTAAATTAATTTATTTTTTTTCTGTGTGAATTATAAAGGCTTCAGTAATATTTTTTATCACTTTTAAAATAAATATATTAAACAATACATTTTAAATTAAACTCTCATATCATACCTCCAAAGCTAGGCCTAAATCGACAGTTAACATTTCGACTCAACATACACAATCGTAAGCTAGCCATGTTTTCATACCCACAGACAACACTGTCTCTCGAACTTTGATCCCAACCTCTTGGGATACAAAATTATGACGAGGTCCAATTTTCACGAAGCAATTTATATCCTAGATCTATACATAGATCCATGATCTATATAGATCTATAATTTCTATTATACATTATATACAACATACATATCTATAGATGTTTGAGATAGAATATATATATATATATATATATTATTATTATTATTATTGAACTCCTTTGTAAAAATACAGATATACTAAGTGACAGTCTAGATCTATAGTCAGACAGTCTCTCTCTCTAATATATATATATATATTTATATATATATATTTACTATACGCATTATACGGTATTATACGAACCGGTACGGCGTACCGGCACCTTTTTGAAAAAAATTATTACTTTTCTTGTATTTTAACGCAGTTTTTAGTAGTTAAAAGTTAGCCAATCAAATACTGAGTACATTTTTTTTTTTTTTTTACAATTTTAGAATTTTACAATTTCAAAATAGATCGATTTCTATAGCTTTGTTTTTTTTTTATGTGCTTGTCCAAAGTGTGAACTTGTATGATCCATTTATTCGTGCTCAGTGGCGGCGCAAGACCGAAATTTTATGTAGGCGAAGATAAGTTGACCGGACGTCCCGATTTAGGCGTGACAGTCCCGCTTTGAATTTCAACCGTCTGTCGCTTTTCATAGTATGTCCTAGTGGGATGACCAATGCCTTGCATTTATACAAAAAAATAGTCCATCAGTTTCAAACTATTGTTTTAAAAATCTTTCTTAATCTTTTGACTAATAACTTAAAAGTACCACCTTGCGGTGTTTTCTTCTTGATCCTTAACTCTTTATCTCCCAACTGACGACACCAGCGTTGATTCCACCAGAATGTGGTAAATTATTTCGGAGAGAAAGAGTTAATTCTGATCATGTTCACCGCTTAGCAGGCTCCTTAGTTCAATGCATGGGTAGGCCTAATAGCCTACTTTTAGCTTGGAGCATCATTGCCTGATGTAGAACGTTTTCTTTTGACCTTTTATGTGTTGTTGTTCTTCGTGCTTCTCGCTGATTCTGTGAATCAATTCCATCATACAGTGTTCCTTCGCTTTGCATTCTCTTCTGGTCAAGTCGATGACAGGGTAAGAAATGCCATAGACAAAACGAGCATGGAAGTTCACAGGCAGAGTCTCCGTTTATAAAGAAGGCAAGAAAAAATCGACAACCACAATTTATGGAGTGCGACAGGCTACTAGAAATGTCGAACACAATTTTTCTGTTACACATTGTGATTAAACCAAGCATTCAGATCGTAATTTTCAATTAAGGTAGGCCTACTTCTCTAACATTTAAATAGGCCTACTTATGTGGCAAATCCTTCAAAGCCGCTAAATGCACTTTTGACTATCACAGTTTTTCATATAACTGTTTTCAACTAATTAATTTAACTTTGAAATTGCTTAAAAATGAATGGTCCCAAAATACAAATGTGCAAGAACCAAATGTGAAGCAATTTTTACTTAAGTTTTGGCTCTTATGTAATGAATAAAGTAAAGAAGCAGGTTAGTGATGTCCAGTTTTTGACAGCGTTCACCGACGCTTCGAGCCCACAATAACGTGAAATTATTTCCCCTAACGATACAATTCTTTATGCCATTCTTCGTGGGGAAAAAAATATATATAGCAGCGACATTAGTAAACTTTAACGAAATTAGTACAGAGTAGGCCTATCAGAGAGAGAGAGAGAGAAGAGGCCTATTTGACAGGGTTAACGCTTTTATATGGATCGCATAGAAACCTTTCAATTATTTGTATTATTGTGTGTGTAGGCCTACATTGTGTGTAAGTACATTCTGATATATTGTTATAAAGTCTAAGCTGTTGAAAGCAATATTGCTAGAAAAATCACATTCTGACCCTTATAAGTTCAATGATCGGCATATGTGCCGCTTTCGCTCCCCAAATATCAGGTCACCTCAGCGAAGAATATTTTGTGAGCGTCCTCTTCCCCCGGTTCATGTGGTGCAAAGTATGTAGGCCCTAACTTAAAATAATTGACACAAAACTGTACAATTTATATTTTAAAAAATGACATTTAAGAAAATGGAATAATAAAAACAGAAACTTTCTTTTTTTAGGCCTTACCGAAATCCTTTGTTCTAGTATTACAATTTATCGGCTTTAACGATAAAATTGCCAAACTTGAAGTCTTTCCTGACCCATTGCATTTCTTAAATAATTCTGTTTTCATTTTAGTTTCGACTGTAATTCTTGTCTTAGGCCTATTAGCAATATTTGAAAGACGGTGTACACTTTGGGGTAAATTCCTTCAATTTGATTTTTGTGTATTACAGTAACTGCTTTTAACCTCTTTTACGACATTGTGTAATCTAGGGATCAGACATTGTAATTCTTCATGGTTCGACAGGCTGGAAGTTACCGCTACTGCTTTCGCCCTTTCATAAGGACTACTATAATGAATATTCCTCTTGTTGGATTACTTTTTAACTAGGGAATCCTCTACAATACGGTGTGTGAAGTTCACTATTAACGCCTACCCAGTATAATTTATATCTCTCCAATATGGATGGCTGCCTGGTCGTGAGGTTTGCGCGCTGGACTGTCGTTCAGATCTTAAATTTTCTTTTGCTCAACATAGCCAATTTCGAAATTGCTTGAGGCTATTATATATTGGCCTTATAATGGCGATGAAAGTCTTATTCTAGTGAGTATATCAAATTCGGACATTTTTTTTTTATCTTACTAGTAGCACAAAGCAGATTTTTAATGTAAGAGATGCAGCTGCACATGCAGCTCACTATATCTAATGTTATATCGAGTTTTAAACGCTTACTTAGATACTTGATTTTAAGTAATAAATGTATGACTACGGTATGTAAATAATGGAGATGTTTTTTTATCTTAAAATTGCAAGTTGAATAGCTGGTAAGGAATGTACCTTGTCTACAGGAGTGGGACAACACAAGATCGAGAAACTTGTCTTAATCCTCTATTAGTACAGTGCAATATTGTTATAGTTTTAAGCTGAGATATCCAAATCATTACAGTAGTCTTCTATTTCAATGTGTGCTGAAATCCATTGGAGAAGAGCTTTCTTCGTGTGGGACTTTTTTTGGTCATGATTACCCTATACTCAGTGCGCTATGGTCCAGTTTCTTTTTGTGGACCAGTTGGGGTGGGGATCAGCTGTCCTGATTTTTTTTTCACATAGGATGGTACTTGTAGATCCATGTGTACCCTCCCACAACTCATCATGGGCAAAATATTTACAAGTGGTCATTCTCTAAATACCGGTAATGTACTCAGCACAATTACCGGTACTATAGTGCTCAATTTAAAAATTGAGCACTTAATTTTCTTAAACTTTGTAATTTGATGTGTACCCCCGTATCATCAATGTGATGTGCACAAGTTTTTACATAAAATCTATTTATTGCTGGAGAATAGATTTTTAGAGAAATGAATTTGAACCATGCATGAAAATTTAGGCCAGCTATAATATTTCTTTAAAATATTTCCTCAAAACTCGATTCATGACTATATAGATGTGTGTGTGTATATATATATATCAACCATAAACAAGACTTCACATTAACTTGTAATACAACAATACCATGTTGACAAATTAAAAAAAAAAGTTTATTCCACCTTTCCAATTCATGACAGCCAAAGGTATAAACAAGTGATGGCACAAAATAATATGGACAAATTATTTCATATATTTACAGCAAAGTCTCATGCTAATAGAATCCTCTGTACAATATTAACATTAAAATAAAAGTATTTTTATACATGAAAGATCTGAATATCTCCCCTGATGACTTGAAAGAAAAAACGAAGACAGTATAATCATATTTAGCTAAATGTATACCCCCCCCTTTTTTTTTTCTGTACAGTATACAGAATATCAGTAAAGCAGTATAATTGTAAATTACAATTTACAGTAGTGGCTCAGTTTAATATACAATACTAAATAAATACAATCCTATATATACACACTGAGTACATGCTATCAATATAAAAACATTTCATTACTTGCATATTTAGATTATTTTTTTTTGACAACTATTTACTTGAGTAAATAAACATTTTAGTACAATACTATTCATATACATCATTTACAAGACTGTACAAAATGAAAAAAAAAAAGGACAATAACTGTACAAAAATTGTTACGTCCAAAATCTCTTTCACAGGTATACAAATCCGATGGAAAAATCTTTAATAAATCATTGACCTTGCATTTCAAAATTATTAACCGTTCTTTATAAATATCCAGTTAATGGGAAAACACATCAGATCAAAAAATTTTAATCAATAGAAATTTACTATATATAATATATATAAAAGTCTTTATATGCCATATTCTATAATCAAATGCTTAAAAGTTCACTTTCAAAAGTTTAACGTTTATACAGTGGTTTTCTTGGTTTTATTTCTTCAATGTCATCTCCTCTTTGACAGCTACCAAAGAGGTCAAAATGAGGCAACTCTGAGTCGGAAACACTACATGGCAATGGTTGAGACAAGAAGAAATCACAAATATCAAATGTGGGACTAGACCAAAGGTCCCAAGTATTGGATGGAGAGGACTTTAGAGGTGACTCTGAAGCTAACATACTTTGCTGACCTTGACCAGCAGACAATATCTTGTTAGTCCAGGGATGAAGTTTAGTAGGACTGGAATCTTCTGACAAGAGCATAGAATGATCTTTTGGCCACATTTCTGAGACAAGTGAGTCTTGTTTGACAGTGTGGCTTGAATCTGTGTTACTGGCTACTTCATCCTTCTTGTAAACATCATCATCAATACCTTCTGTGTATCTGTCTACCGCACACATTAACATTCTTAAATGATGAGAAACTAGGGATTTTCTGTCCACACTAAAATCATCATTTTGCTTTTCATCCGCAACTCTTTCTAGCTCACGCAGCATCTCAATAGTACGAATATCTGGATCAGAATAGTCAATACCTTGTTTAGCTGGTGTGTTTTTACCTGAATTTTGATTTTTATTCTCATTTTGCTGCAGTGAAATAGGTGAGGTGTGTACTGGTATGTTAGAAGACTTGCTCCACTGCAACGGAGGACTAACTTGCTGAACTTTATTTTGCATTGGTACATGATTCTCGTTGTTAAAGTTCAGGGTAGCTGGACTATGAAGTCTCTGGCTAATATAAGATTCTCCAGGAGTCTGAGACCATGGATCACTTTTACAGAGCGAGTTTGGCTGGCCTTGATATGCAGATATAGTTGTAGCATTGGCTTGATTCCATGGGGAGAGAGGGGGACTGTAACCAAACTGAGTTCCAAGAGGAACATGAATGATAGGAGTGATGTTATAATATTGATTGTCTACAGTGGACAAAACTGGAACATCTTTCCTTGTCAGAGTTGACCATTTCAATGGGTCAATAGTAGACGCAGAGGCTTTTCCTGGACTGGTGGGTTCAATTGACTCAACTCTCTCAGAATGAGGGAAATAGAGAGCACATGGTGTTGTATTATCCACAGAAAGTTTATTACACTTGGATGTTGGAGATGAAATTTCTTGTAAAATGCTATCAGGGGAAGTTACTGGAGCTGGTGGTGGAGGTGAGCTGGATGATTTTTGTCGTTTAAATCTTGGTGGCAAATCTCTGTAACGATTGTTATGGTTTTCCTGATGGTGGCGATATCTTTTTTGGGATGTCATCTTCAAACAAGTATTAATCTGTCATAAAAAATTAGAATATGCTTATTCTAAATACAACAGGAATTAAGCTAAATTAAGTATTATTTAAAGAGTTTTATACATTAAAACAACTTTGTAATTTTTAAAAATTGTTTCTGTTTTTTTTTAAACTGAAGTAGATTTCAGAGAACTGGTATAAATATTTCTCAATAATAATGATCAAGAAAATAAAAATTATATTTAGCAGCCATGTCAACAAGTCCAAGCACTGGATAGTAAAACAGATTCTGAATCATTGTTTAGAAAGTTTACATGTCATAAATATCTCTAAGCAATCTTTGTATCAAGACAGAGCCCCTTTAATTTATGAATTGGAATGTCACTAAACTGTCTAAACTGGCATGGAACTGTCTATGCTTTTATGCCAGCTTTATCAAGACTGGACGCCATGTAAGGTTGACCTTAGTCCTTACTAATACATCTAGAATCTAGACATATTTCTTAGTCATCTACATTTTAATAATCTAACTCCTTAGCTTTGTCCAATGGAGTTAAAGTAACTATTTGAGTCAATTTATACAATGCATAAGTACTTAGATATAGATTCAAGTAGTAAATTATATCCTGATAATTATATGTAACTAACATGCCCAACTATGCTACTGTCCTATTGCTGCAAATTTAAATGTAAGATCTAAGACTCTATAGAGATCAGATCTAGATCGAGTCTAGTTAAATTCTAGATTTAGGTAGATGTACCGGTAGTAAACAACAGAAGAGTCAATATCTAGACAATTATTATTAGATCTAGATTCTATTAACTGTGTGTATAATGTATTAGATTCTAGATCTAGATGAGTAGATCTAGTAAGAATCTTATTATACTTGTACAATACTAAAAATAGTCTAGATTTGTTTCATTACAAAAACTAGATCTACATATAAAACTATTCTGTCTATAGAAAAAAGATCTAGATTATTCTAGATCTAGTATGTAGATAGACTATTACTGAGTATAGATCTAGATTAATCTAGAATCTATATTTATATTTTATAGTCTATATAATAATACTTAATGCTATTAATAGAATCTAACTAAGTCACTGAGACCATTCTAGACTACACTAAGACTGACTAAGACTTAGACAAATCTAGAAGTAGATCTACTAGTGAATCTAGATCTAGTTATCTAGTCTACTAAAGTCGTATTAGTTACTTAGTGTCTTAGTAACTAAATATAGTCTAGATCTACTAACTATTATATTAATTAGTATTACTAGATCTAGTAACTATAGTATTAGTATTAAAAAACATCTAGTGACTAGCTAGTGATAGACTAGTAGACAGTTTTTATTCACTAAAATTCATTAGATTTGTGACGAATTTAAACCTAATCTAAATCGTGGCTTGAAATGCTGTTATTAAAATATACAGAACGAACATTCTGGAAATATCACGCAATTGTGTCATTCAAAGACGCCCACACCACGTGGGAAACAGTTTTAAGTTTAGGCAAGGTCATCAGACGAGATATGTTTATTAGGCCTACTTATTCCAAAACTATTTATCAAGACGTATCTAAAAAATTATAAAAGTTATTGGATTACTTACTTAAATTTAATATATCCTATAGTTAAATACGGTGTTCCTTAAACATGGACAAGAAAGAGTCTAGTCATCATCGCCTGACAAGTTGTTCAAAGTGAATGATCATGAACGCAGATGTTCAGTCCTTTTTATAGCCGGTGACAAACGCAGATTAAGCAACATTCTGCTTACGTTTCATCACGTGGTGTAAACACCGCCACGACGTTGGTCGACGAGAAAATCCTCTTAGTCATACCCTAAAAATAGAGCCTTTGCATACGCCCTGTCCGTCGACAACGGACATATTTTGATTAGGATTTTTCCTATGACATTATTATATAAAATAGGTATTGCTTATTAAAATTAGTTATAGATCTATATCTAGATACTTTTTCTACACCTATCTACTTTATAATTCACCTAGGCCTTTATACTCTATAATAATGATTCACCGAGGCTTATAATTTTTAAGAAATATTTTAGTGGGTCATTCAGGAAAAAGAATAAATGTTTTTAAACGTTTCGGTGGTATCTTCGGAAATGAATTCCAGAGATCTTCAGGACGACAGAAGATTACAGCGAGCTGTGTTCGAACTCGGGACGATTTTAACGGCAATCCGAAGCGCATATCACAGGACCAGGCAACCAGCCATTAGCAATATTCTTATTTTATATTCAATCAATCTAGATTTAGTCTATATTTATAGTGTCATATACAAGTGCTTATTTATAAAACATTCACTCTTTTAACCGTTTTAAGCTCCAAAACTAGATAGATAGATACATAGATAGATAGATAGATCACTGCATCAAAGTATGTAAATATGTGTGTGTGGAGGCGTGTTGGCTGAGTTCGAATCCTGGTGGGATTTTCAATTTCAGGATTTTTAGGGCGCCTATCTGAGACCACCCAGCTTGTACCTAACATTGGTTGGGAAAAAGTAAAGGCGCTTGGACGTTGTGCTGGTCTCGTTAACCGTGGTCCGCAGAAACAATGACCTCCACATCATCTGCCCTATAGATCGCAAGGTTTGAGAGGGGAACTTTAATATATATTCCGGAAATAATATATATATGCCTATGCCTATATTTACCCACCGGCAACACCCGTTGATTTGATCCCCTATTATCACAGTTAACTCTCGCTTTGATATAACAAATTGCCCCTTCACCTCTCACATGCTCTGCCAACTCTTTCATGCACCGCGCCTCCATTGTCGTGCCATGCCGGTTGTGACAATGGGAAATCCTGAACATTAGATCAACACCTTGCAATTCTTTGGTTGTTGTATTTTTTATTAAATAGGGCAACAAGACACAACACCTATGCTGTTTACAGGAAAATTCAATGACAATAATAACATTTTGTGGAGCAGCCACTTTAGTAAGGATCATAGACTATATATTACATAGATAAAATTCTTAAATATTTTTTTCAACATAAAGATTGAAGTTGTTCAGAATTATGATATAAACACATATTTTTAAAACCAAAGTTTTAAAAAGGTTAGATATATTAAAGCAAAAAAAAAGGGGGGCAGGTTGTGCATTCAAATATATATTTGTGATTCGATTGTTCAGATCCTATTTTTAAAAAAATACATAAAGTAGGCCCATGGGCGTAGCCAAGATTTTGTTCGGGGGGGGGGGGGGATTTTCCCAATATATGTGTGCGTGTGTATATACGTAATTAATCATTAATTCATTATATTATTACCCTTCAGTCTTTCGGATGTTTTTTTTTTGTACCCTAGAATACACTCTTCCTTTATTGGAAAGACAGTAGATACCCCGCCATTGGCAGCTAGAGGGTCTGGCGAAGCCCCGGCGCCAAGCATTATTTCCGGTATTTAAAACTGAAAAAAAAATAATAAAATTCTAAGGTATTATCCTGCTACTCTTCTATAAAAAAAAAATTAGCTCAAAAACCAAATGTGCTATTCGGTGCACTTTATTAATGGAACCCAGAAAATGGTAACTATATAGGCTATCTGCTTTATTATTTATTTTCATTTATGTGGGAGGAAAACCGCAACATCCATTTTAGCTGCGCTCATGAAATTTAATTGTAGCTTTGTTTTTCCTTTTGCTGGAAAGGGGAGGGGTAACTTTAAAATCCATCTTGGCTACCCTCATAATGGATTTGGTCATTATAGTTTGCTTTAGATTTTTTATAGAAAAAGGGAGGTTTATCTTCATCTGTTAAAACCATCTGTTTGGGGGTTTTAAACTCAAATTCATCTTGAGGTGTTATTTAAGCTCAAAACCCCCACTGGCTACGCTCATAAAATTTGGAGACTGTATTTTACTTTAGTTTAATATTGAAGAGGGGGTTTTCAACGTTAAAAAAAATAAATCTGGATGGGGGGTTAAAGTCAAAACCCCTCTTAGGTGCTCTGGGGAAGTAATGGTTTAACATTAAACTCTTACTTATAGGCCTAGGCCTAATAAATTAAAGCAAAAAAGCACTCACATGATTCCCCCCCCCCCCCCAATTATTCATCTATATTCGTCTCCTTTTTTCCGGAGCGTTGGGGTTCCACACATGATCTGACAACCATCTCTCTCCATCTGTCTTTTGTCTAATTATTTCACGGTTTAAAAAGTAAAAAAAACTCACATTTGTATTTTAAAAGAATTAAGAGCAAATTAATGTGAATAGCTTTTAGTAGAAAAATCTCCACTAAAAAACTGAAATATTAAAAATCCTTAGCCCTATATAGCTCCTTTTTTTTTCAGAGCTATAGGGCTACATATACGTACAGAAGCTCAAATGCCTATGCGTAATTTTATACCAAAGAGCGTTTATAAAATTTAAGATACGTAGGATAACGTACGTTTTCTTTTTTTATTTAATTTTATATTTTAAATTAGACCTTCTTACTCAAGCTATAATAAAGATGTGAAATATTATACACATCAACTTTGTATCTGCAAAAATAGAGAGGTTAAATGGGGCCCACGTGACGAATTTTAAGAGTCACTGAGATTGGGTCACAGAGAAATGCTGTACCGAAATGGTACTCGACCACTTATCGAGGTTTGAGGAACATTTTCTCCGACAGAAGAATCGACACGTGTCCCAAGGGTAGCATTTAAAAACATTAACATTGAGGCCAAAACGAGGCACAAGCTACCATGGCGGGACGCCGCACCTCCAATGAGGATCTCAGCCTTTTTCTCAGGGTAATGGACACCAGTTTTTGGGAGTAGGCTGCTAACATTGTTGGAGACCGATTTATGTGGAGGCAGCTTACCACCCGATGCCCCGAGCGGCACAGGAGACAGGGGCAACTTGGATATTGCAGGCCCTAGGCAAAGTAAATTTGGTGACCCAAAATAAAATGAAATTTAAAAAAAAATCAAGAAAAAATAAAATTACAAAATTTATTAAAAACATGCCCGTCTATAGGTCGACAGATAGACCTAACTGAAATTCTTAAATCGTGATTTCCGTAGTAGAGAAAGAATTTGACTAGTAAACATAGTCATAATGCTTAACTATGTTTTAATTTCGCTTTTTTTTTCTCTAATTCTTTTTTTTTTTAGTCCTGTGCGAGGCCTTCACCAACTGGACGCCCTAGGCCTATTAAATATAGAATCCAAGTCTAAGTAGGCCTAATTATCAGGAAACGAGCAAGTGAAGAATTTTTGTAGCATGCAGACCTAACGCTTACAGATGTAAAACAAGTTATTTAAAAAGGCCACTCTTTAAATGTATAACCTATTAAAAATGTAGGCTATGCCTTAAACTGAGGATAGGCTCCACTTTAGTTCCGAATTGAGATTATGTTTAGTAGCTTACATCTGTTTTTGTCGGGGTTGATCAATTTTTGTAGCATCTAAAATGTGTAATATAGGTAGCTTACATCTGTTTTTGTCGGGGTTGATCAATTTTTTGTAGCATCTAAAATGTGTAATATAACTTACAATTTGCTAAATATAACGAGATTTATTTATTTTTTTTACATCCAGTATTTCCAAGAAAACCCAAAAGTTTACATTTACAACCGAATCGTAAATCCTATATTGTATGGTTACAATTTTATTTTTCAGTTCACATAAATTGTTAATTGATATGGTGTTCAAATTTATACCAGTTAATTATTCAGTCTAGATTAAGACTAGATTTAAGTATGCTGCTTTACTGATCCTTACAGGAAATGTGATAAAAATGACTTTTTTTTCCAATGAAAAACAACACACAACTTTCCACAAATGAGAACATACGTAGGCCTACAACACATAATATTTGTATTATTGCTATTATATAGAGACCATGGGTTTAAATAACACCATTTAATAGGTAATAGGATAGGATCTAACTATTTTTTTCACTTTTCGAAATTGAACATCACTTTGAACTATTCTTTGTAGTCAAAGTTAAGTAATCATCCGTGAATCAGATTCATATGAGCGACCGCCAGAAGTGCCACGTCATTTCTATTTTAAGACACGACATCTGACGCTTCGAGCTCGCTGTTACTCCCAGTGGTGCCTATTTTAAGAACACATGTAACAGTGCTCCCCCCCCCCCCCCTTTTTCCTTTATTTATGTTGCCAACTTTGGATACTTAGTAGATCTAAATATATTTAATTATAAGTTTGAATGCTATATACTACTATACATTTATTCTTTGTATCTGCATTTTTTATTGGCTTCAGTCAACCAATGGTGTAGTTGGCGGGTGCCAGTGGCGTAGTTAGGGTGGGGAGGAGGGGTCCGAATTCGAAATTCCCTTCCCACCACCACTTGATTATGAAAGTCCTAAATTATTTTAAATTAAATATTATACCACTGCCATGTAATCTTGCTATTCACGTGGAGTCAAAAATACAGCATTGATCTAGATAATTTTATAGATGCCTTTCCTGCACAGAAAGTACGATAAACAACGACATTATTCATGAAAAGATAGAGTCTAAATGATTATGCTTTGTTAATTTTACTTATATAGGCCTACTTCGTTCTCATACTGTTATGTTGGAGCGTGCAGATGACTAGATTAATAGGCCTACATGTGATGAATTGTGCAGTGGTTTCCAAATCTGGCAGCTCTCGATCTATATAGTTTTCTTTCAATAGGGATGTTTTAAGGCCAGTGTCTAGTTCGGGCCTCTTGATAAAGAATGCAGTTTTGACGGACAAGGTCTGCATTCTCTGGTGACACACTTCATGGGCAGATTTCACTATTTCAAATTTTCTATGCCAATTGGAATGTATATAATTACTAAGTAGGCCCTACATTACCTCATGTCATAATGCAGGGGTCCCTAAAAAAATCAAGCCACCCCCCGTGCCTTACTACTCCTTTGGCGGGTGCGTGTATGATAAATTATTTCTGTATTTGTCGATAAATTATCTAGTTCAAAAGATTTCGAAGATTATTTGTTGAAAACTTCATTACAGTTATATTGCCGCCTGGAAGACTGTAGCAGAGTAGGCCTAGATGGGTGAATATGAATATCTAATAATGGACCGGTTTATCTTTCGCAGACTCATTGGGACCGAGCGATAAATCTAATTGTAAAAGAAGAGTAAGTGTCGATAATCAGATAAAAATTATATAGGCCTATGTTGTTGTTGTTTTTTTAAATCCATTCTTACTTTACGCTCAAATAATAAAACTAAGCATAAATGATATTTTGTTAGTCATTGAAAAAGAGAAAAAAAAAATAACCCAGTGTTGGACTCCATGAGATTCACGTATTAGTGCGAGGACGCTCTATCAACAGCCATAGGCTGCTACTAAATTCGAAATTTCAGCCTGTATTATCAATGATTGCTTTTTTTTTTTTGACTAAGGAGAAAGTGTGAGTTACGAGAAGTCGTATTTCTTAGCCCCCCCCCCCTTCTGTTCTCAACTCTCTATGTAGGTAGGGTGGTATGTGTCGTCACGACGGTATCGGGTTCGAAACACGCTCACCACTGTCCCCTGCTAAAAGTTTGTGCAACAACTATTAAAAAAAAAATATCTTCATTTCTCATTGAACTTCTGAAACATACCAAAACTAATCAATTTATCCCCCCCCCCCCCCCAAAAAAAAAAACGCCACTGTTGCATCTTACAGAAATTAAAGTGGAAAGTTGATCAAGTGGCAGGTAAGCAGTTTTCAAGGTTCGCTAAAGCTCATTAACTAAATAGACTCTAACGAGGTTGTAATTGCACAAGAGTTTATAGGTTCTTATTAGATAATTGAAATCAAAAGAGGCTACATAATAGATTTATCTAAAACCTTTCCATCAGGATTACTTTAGTACTGTGAAACCCCTGTAAATGTATAGCCATTTGGAATTTATATTGATCAAGAACAAGGAGTAAGAAGGATATGTTTAGAAACATGACTTATTTGTTAGAATTGTTTTAAGAATTCCATTAACTAAATAAAAGAACATCTACTATATAGCAAGAAGAATTTAGGTTTTCCTTTTACTACATTTTAAATCCTAAAAAATTTGTTAAGTTTGATTTAATTTTTTTTTTCAATTTATAATAAAGATAAAAAAAAAAAAGTAAGTATTCAATGCTATAACATCAAATACATGTAATAATAAAAACAACTTCAACTTAAACATTATAAAAATCATTTTAATGCATCAGTAATACAACAGTCAGTACAATTCTATTCCAATGATGACTTGACCATTGAAAAAATTCCTAGTATGCGAGCCAGATTCATGTTTATACTGATATCACAAATTGTTATTAATCTATTAAGAACTAGTTCTTTCAATCCATCTAGTTATTCAACAGAGATATTTATCAAGCAGAACTTGAACAACACAAAATTCTTGATCAACTAACTACATCTGTTCAGTGTAGACTACTTCAACTTGGAAAATATACATTTTGATGCCTGAAATAGATAGGAATATATTAGGTCCTAATAAAAAAAATTGTATTAGATGCATTAAAGTAGATGCTAGATGTAATAACTGATGAGGTTCTAGCATGAGTATCAAATTAGAGATTCAAACGGAAACAACGGAAAATGAAATTGTCTTAGTGTGTAGCCAGGATAGCCACCATGTAACCTACACACTGAATGGATAGAATGAGCATTTCATGGCTGCACAGTGTATAGATAGTTGTGAAAACTATAAACAGCTCATGCTAGATAGTAGGCCTACCAAATGAATAACAGTATTACAGAGATCCTACTTATCAAAAAAAAGTTTTACATGAGAAATCAATAAAAACCTATGGTACGATGTGGAAAAAATTAATCCTATTCTAAGACACATAAAAAAATACTCAAATCAGCTTTTGCAATGACCACATGAACACGTACACAAAAGACAAACTGCACACCAGCCCATTTAATTATAGAGGTTGTTCTTGCTGTTTTGAAGCTGATAGATGTTAACTTCGAATACTTAACGCACTTTTAAGTGAATTATTTTGAAATTAGATTTAAAGATGGTTCACTTAATAGACTACCATTCTATTGAAACGGAAATATTTACCAGCAGCTAACCCTCTTCCCATATTTACAAATATTGAGGCCTAGGTACTTTCTAGAACTGCTATATGATTTCTAAAGTTTTTATAATTGTTTAGAGCAGCTGAGAGTATGGAAGATACATTTGAGATTGAAATCACTATTATCAATAAGTTAAGGTGAAAATCACTTACATTAATTAATGAAAACTAACAATTTAAATTGTTTGATTGGGGATCCAATAATTCCCCTTTACAGAAACAGGTGCAATAGTTCCAGATTATATACTAATTGTAAACAATGATCCATCTTATTTAATTATGAAGTTAGTTTAAAAACCACAAATAAAATCTAACACTTATAAATTAATTTAAATAAAATACATTCAAATATAGCACAACAAAAAATGATATAATGAAGCTGACTATGGTATGGAAGGATTCAGAAATGAAGCATACACTAATGCACTTACACAATGATCTACACAATGTAAAAAGTCAATGAGTTCTTCAGTACAAGTTTCAGCTGTCTTGCTTCGACTCTCTACTCTGGCTGTACACTCATCTAATTTCTGTTTGTATTTAGCACATTCAGGCTTCTCTGCACATTTCTCTTTCAACTCAACAAATGGATCCTAGAGAGTCAAAGACATTCAACAAACTTTGGTACAAGGTCAAAGCAAAGATTCTTAATTAACATGTTAGGTACTTGCTTATAGAATATGTACTTTTTATGTATAAAAGATGATGTGAAGTGGCAAGTATTTAGAAAACTGTCGTGCCTCTGCAATGACAGTCAGCATGATAGGAAATTAAATTAATACAAACAAATTAGATTGTATTTGGTCCTTTCAATAGTTTAAATGTGCGTTCAATGATGACAGAGTGAGGCTAAGTAAACTTTACATTTCACTTTGTGTTCCAAAATAAATTTTTATATTTGGAAAAAATAAAATTTAAACAAATATATACATTTTCATGACAGTTAATGTTTATAAAAAAATTGAGAATGTTTCCAATAATATGAAGCTGTTAGTGCTGAATTTTGCCAAATCATTTTCCATACAATAAGCTTCACACTCTATGATGAAAAACTAAGAAATATTGTAATACAATTTTCCTTATAAACAAAAGAATACTTACCACTAAATCAGCACTTTCCTCTTCCTGAGGGAAAAAAAAAGTAAAATGAATTAATTCTAATAATTTTAACTTTTAAGATCAACTTAAAATAAGTTTAAAAAATAAATAAATATGGCAGATATTTAAGCTGCAGGTAAATATTTTCAACATCAATATGACATTAAAAACTGTAAAATAACTAATTAATGCTAAACATAAATTATACAGCATAATAAAATCATCCAACAAAGATAAAAAAAAAAAAAAAAAACTGAATACAATTTTTTTCTGAATTACAAATACAAAATATAACATTTTGTACCAATGGCTAAATAATAATCAATAGAATTTAAAAACACAAACAATCAAAGACACCAATGTAACTCAATATCTGAATAATGTTACTGAACATTAGAATCAGCAGCACATATGCAGTAACATTCACATTTGCCCTGTGGAAATCAAATGCATAAAAAATGTATTAGTCGGTACTCATATTAAAATGTTATCTAAACTGCTAAAACCAAAGGAGCCAAAAAATACAGTGCTAATACTGATGCCTAACTACACAAGATTAAATAAAATACATAATGGCAAATGGATTTTAAACACACATAATCATAATGACAAATGCAGTTGGAGTTAAAAGAATCTTATCCAACACTTGAAGGTGAGATGAACATCACACACAAACACACTGAAATAAGAGGAAAATGAAAATATTGGGAACTTAAAATTTAATTCTTTCAGCGGGTATTGTTTCATTGAAAATATGGAGTTTTACCAGAGATCCGGGAGGGGGGGGGGGGGGGGGGGGGGGTTTATATTGAAAAAATCACAAACTATACAAATTTTGTCACTTCAAATTTAATAAAAGATGAACAAATGCACTAAGAAATTGTACTATTTACATTATTTAGGATCCAGTGAAATAAATGAAAAAAGAGGAACTCCTAGAACACAGTGGAAAACTGCAACCAGAACATAGAACAATCACTCTCACATATGGAAAATAAAAATTATTTTTTTTAAAAGAGCGAAATAAAAAGTTGACTTAATAATGATACTGAAATAAATATTATATACCAAACTACTCACTGAGAGTAATGCTGCATTCACCAGTGCTAGCGAAGTTACTCCCTGAGAGTAACACCATACTAAAATTGTTCAAGCAAAAAGGAACACAGTGTGTGTTTTTCCATACATTGTTATATCATAGTGGTCTTTACTCAAGTAGTTATGTAAATAAGACAAGGGCTATTCCAACAACCAATGGCCATGATGTATTAACTACTGTATTTAAACTTAAGCAAAACATGAACTGTATAATGATAAACTATTACAATAAAAAAAGAAAAAAGATTGTTGAGGGAACAGAAATTTCACACACTAAAGAATAACTGTATGTGATAACAAGCAATGGTGTACTGGAGAAAGATGTATCACAACAGTACAACTTTTCATTCAAGACATCGCATTAAAATAGTGTGTTAAAAATGTTTCAAGCCTTATGACCATTTTGTATTTATAGTGAAATTTACATTAGTTGGTGAACTAAGAATTGGGGAGAAACTAGTCAAAAAGTGAGGTCTCCTGTACACCACCACAAGAAAAAAAAATGTTTTTAACACTGTTTCCTACTTTCTCAGAGCCAGCATTATCTTCTGGCTTCTTATCCTTTGCTTCATCTGCATCATCATCACAAAAACATAAGCAAAAACAATCTTCATCACCCTCAATCCCAACTTCACTGCTCTCCTCACCGGAGAGTTGTTTAGCTGCTTTATCACCCACCTGAAAGCAATTTAATTACAACTGGAATATTCATAGTATGATACCAATATGAGCCATCTGATTTGAGCCCAGAAATGAGAGGGACATTGTTCTGTCAAGAACAATGTAAAATATCATTAAAATTTCCTCAAAATCACACCTGAATACCAAGTTTTATACATTACAACATTTTATTACCATCTAAAAAAAAAAAGATTTTTTTTTTGCATTAAAAAATTACAGTAAGTATTACTGTTTTTTTTTTAATATCAAATTATAGCAGAACACTGCGTTGAATAAACACATACAAAACAAATTATTAAATGAAAAAAAATCAGATTTATAAACTATTCTCATTTTTAAAAAAATTACTTATTATGACTTAGTGATAGACAATGGGAGCATTGATACTGATGCAACAAACTTTTATCTTAATCACTTTTCAGCTATTACATTATAGCGTGTGCGCATGAGTAATTAATTTAGTGAAGGAGCTTAGGAGAAAACCATCTGTCAATTGATATTTGATATACTTAACTGGCAACAGAGAAATGATATGACAGACTATGGGGAAACTGGGAGAGCAATGAAGTCTGTGTAATGTGTGATTCATGAAGACATTGATTAAAACAATCTGCTAGACAGTGTTATGAATGAATATTAGAAAACTAATATTTGTTTATAATTAGCATTGTGCAATTGGCATAGACTTGAACTAGTAAAAATGTTTACATTATTTTACTGTGTAATTTTATGTAGCAGTTTGTTGAGAATAGAAGACGATTGTTTTTAGAATAAATCAACAGTATAAAGACTTTCAGTCTAACAAGAATACTTGGATTTGTTTGTTTTGATAAGTAATTTGTGCCCTATTTTCAGATGAAAGCTGAAAAAAAAATGTAGCTTGTATTCTTTTTTCTTTGACTGAATGAAATCTGATTTTAAAAAAAATAAAAAGTTAAAGCTAACCAATAATCAGTCAGGCTAGTAAGGAATTTTCCTAAACTTGATTTGGGCTGCCTGATCTAGTGGTATGCGCTCTGGATTGTTGTTTGGAAGTCTTGATGGTCCCAGGTGTAAAACCCTGTTGTTCTACCAGAGGTTTGGGCTAGGATGTAATTATATTCAAAATTGATGAAGCATCCTAAGTATAAGTATAATGCAAAAAGTATGCATCACTGCATGCCAGGACAGACAATCTTGCACCCATAAAAAATGTTTTCTCTTAATTTAACAAGAAAATAAAGATAATAGGACAAATAAAACAAGAGCAGTGTAGCAGTGATGTTATCACAAGTAAATACTTAAGCATCCAACACAAAATCAACACTTTTGGTAAAGTTACTCAATATAACACAGAAGAGTAATTTTACAAAAAAAAAACTATAACAATTACTAAAACATTTTTAGCTAATAAAATACTCAGAAAGATAATAGACACATATTTTGTTTCATACAATATCAGTCAAGTGTAGTCAAACATATATAATTACTATAATATAATTTGATTGAAATCTTACAAATATTTTCTCACCAAATAGTGAAAAATAAGCATTTGTTACATTTCAGATCGCTTCTTGTTAAAGATAATAGACACATATTTTGTTTCATACAATATCAGTCAAGTGTAGTCAAACATATATAATTACTATAATATAATTTGATTGAAATCTTACAAATATTTTCTCACCAAATAGTGAAAAATAAGCATTTGTTACATTTCAGATCGCTACCTTAATTTTAATTAGCAATGAAAATCCATGTTTTAAAAGACCTTTAATCTCTAATGAATAGAATATATTAATATAATAATATGTCTAAATCTATGTAGAACACATCACAATTTCTTTTACTTTTTTAATGAAAAGATCTAGTTTGAGGGTGTGGTGGCTGTCTGGTATTGTGCTAAGCTTTCAAACCAAAGGGTCCAGTGCCGTGTTCAAATCCTGGGATTTTTAATTTTATGATCTCTGGGAGCCTCTAGTCCACCCAGCTCTATTGGGTACCTGACATTAGTTTGAGGAAAAGTAAAGGTGGGTGGACATTTAGCTGGCCACAAGACTTTCTCATTAACTGTGTACCACAGAAAAGTTGACCATAGATCAGAAAGGAAATCTTTACTACTTTTTACTTTACAGATCTAGTCTAAATCAAATGTAAAATTCAGGCCTCAGTGTTCTCGGAACACAGTTTGGCCAGTTTGGGAAACAATGCTTGAACTCTAGATAAAATAATATAGACTACAAATCTCAAATTTGGAGACTAGTCTAACTCTACTGTCTCTACTACTCATAGACGTTATAGTCTAGATTCCTAGCCTGGACCTAGAATAGATGTAATCATGATTCTAGATCTAGATCTATAAACTATAAAATTACTATTAGAATAAGTAGGGAGGTGAAATTCCGGATATTTCCGTGTCCAAAAATGGCATAAAATCTTGAGACGGGGTTTTTCTTACTGCTACATAGGTCTTTGTTCGAAATCGATTATGCTCAGTATATGTAAAGATATCATTGCTAAAAGGAGTGAATTCGATTACTTTTGATGATGGATAACATTTTTGTCTTTGACAATTAAAAAAAAAATTTATTTAAATATTTTGCATTGAAAGTATATACATTTTTATTTTTACTGATACTCATTACAGGTAAGTTGTAGAGTGTTGATTTTTTCCTGCTAATAGTACATGTGTCTGGCTATATTCCTACCAATTTTCAGATCAATCCATTGACAACGAAACATCGCACAAACTTTAAAAAAAACAAAATAACACTAACCTCAATGGACATTTCAGTTTTTAATTTTTTTTATATAGAAGATATTGTGTTTCAACAACAAGTGAAATTATAATCTTGTAGTAGATATTATTAGCTATAGATTTAGATACTGTTTAAAGAGTTTTTACCTTGCTATTTTTTTAGAAACGCATTTGAAAAAAAAATTGTTTCAGGCGATTTTTATCCCAATTTTTAAATACTTTATTTCTGCCATTATGACGACGCCAATTTGTCCACAACTCTCTGACATTTCTTGTAGCTCTAGACCCGATATTTTGTTTATTTCATCAATATTTACATTCTAAACACGTGAAGTTCATAAATATAAATGAAATCAGATTTTTGAGCTATAAATTTACTACTAATACTAGATCTACTATTAAATTTCTTTTTTTAATAAGTAAATCTATCATCTATGAAACTCAATTCCAACATTTTAACTTTTGATCTGGAGGTGTGTCTCTTCCGGCTTAGCCAGCAACGCTCTCATCTTACTTGTTCCATGTCAACCAATGTTAATTAAATGTTAGGTCAAAACACCACAAATAAAATCATAACTTTCCAACAGTCATATCTTATACACCATTGGAAAGTTCTTTTAAAGTATTTTAATGATGTACTAACGAAAAATTGTTTTTTCAAAGATATATTTTTATTTCACCTTCCTCTAGCCCTAGAGAAAAAGTACTGGGTCTCATAACTAAATTTTCTAGACTAGATTTAGATCATACTCATATTGTGTCATATACATGTAAAATCATAGATCTAGCTGTGTGATAAAATAGTATATATATATATGATATTATTGTTGTCAAAATCAACCACTGAACCAGGCTCAGAGTAGTCACTTCATTCATACACCAACTGTGATCAAGTGATTTATTCATTTTGATCTAGAATTTAGTGAGGCAAGTCAGTTGTGAACTTGTGTGGCAACTCCTGGCAAGGTCAATCATTTTAATACTTTTATTCTGCCTAAGCTCGATTTATTAATATGAAACATTCTTTTTTAACTAGATTTATATAAAGACTGCCATAATTATCGACTATGTCAAGATATTAGGTCACTTTATTTGTACAAACCTCTTCTTTAGGACTGGAGGAAGCAATAACTTTGTCACCGAGACCCATCTTGAATGTAATAACACCCGGCAGTACCAGATTAGAGCAATGGTTATTGATAAACACTAGCTAGATCTATATAATATAGATCTATCTAAATCTAATTATTATCCAATTTATATATAAAGAAGTTATTTTATAGGGTAAAAGTAGCACAAAATAAACTTAAAGTAAATTAAATAAATTATTGTATGATTACAATAAAAATATTTTAAGAAAATTAAAATTGCAAATAATATTTGGTTGTAATTTTTACATTAGTATTAACAGGCAATGTCAAGAGATTTTCTTTCAGTTTTTTTTTTGGGCGAATGAGTTAAAAAAAAATAAAGCAATTTTCCTCTCTCTCTCTCTCTCTCTCTCTCTCTCTCTCTCTCTCTATATATATATATATATATATATATATATATATATATATATATATATAAATTAAAAACGCGACGACAATATATAATATTAACAATATGTTACTATCCAGTGAACGATTTGTCTGTGAACAATTTGTCGGTAAACGAATTGTCTGTGAACGATTTGTCGTGAACCAACTGTCGGTGAACAAGTTGTGAGCGATATGTCGGGTGAACGAATTGCCGGTTGAACGAAAAGTCATGAACGAATTGTCGGTGAACGAAATGTTATTGAACGAATTATCGTTGTTACGGTTGAACCAATCTTAATCGACCAATGGCGGACTATGGTTATGCTTGCCCTGGTTTGGCAAAATATGTAGGTCACAGCTGGGCTGCGTAGCCACGGGAAATGATGCATTCCTCATTAATCTTCGGACTCGAAGACAAGCCTTATTATATAGGCCTATGCATTATAACCCCCACCCTTCAAAAACAGAAACACGAACATATAGGCCTACACACATAACTTTCATTACAGTACTCTCCAACAATACACTTGTTGGCCCTTGTATAATTAGTGAAACAGCCAGCATTACAATAACATTGCAATTTTGTTCTTTTGCGCATCCTCCATTAGAAAAGCCCTCGATCATTCCCAACCACGAACTTTGAGGCTAGAACACGACAAATCGTTCACTGACATTTCGTTCACCCAACTAGCCTGGCTCACAGACTTGTTCACCGACAAATCCTTCACTGACAATTTGTTCACCGACAAATCGTTCATTAGATAGCAACATAAGCTACTGCTAATATTATATTGTCGTCGCGTGTTTAATTTTACATTAAAAGTACATTAATTTAATTTAAATTTATTTTTTTAAAATTGATTATTCTGTTGTCAGGTAGCCTAAAAGAAAAAAATATGCAAAAATTTCAGCTTGATCCGAGATTGTGTGTCGGAGAAATAATGTGTACAAACTTTTGACCAGACAGACAGAGAGAGAGAGAGAGAGGGAAACAGAGACACAGAGAGTTGATATAAGCTTTGTAAAAAGGAGTACAAAATCATACTTAATCTACTTTGATCCTCTCTGCGTATTGGGTGGCTAAGCAGTCTCCATAAAGATCTGTCAATGGCAACGTCTGAAGAATCTTCTCACCTCTAGTTCAATAGTTTGAGAGAGAGGGGAAGGGAGAGAGCAATATTAATCATTATTAGTAATTATTACACCATTTAATCTTTATCCTTTAGTCTGTTGGACCGTTGGGGCACCACTCAAGATTTGTCAACCGTCTTTCTACATTCTTCTCTATCTTTTGCCTTGGATAATATCTTTTTCAATGGTAGGCCCCTCCATTCTTTTATGTTGTCCTCCCATAGCTTTCTCTGTCTGCCTCTTCTTTTTCCAGGTACTGTTCTCTGAAGGAAGGTCTTTGCGATCCCCGAAGACTTTGTAATATGGCCATGGAGTTTCAGTTTGCGTTTTTTTTTCTTTTACAATAGTTAGCAGGTCATCGTGGGATCTAATCGCTGTAGTAACCCTGTCTCTGCTCTCTTCGTTTGTAATGCGGTCTTTAAATGTGATACCTAGGATTCTTCTTTAGCATCTCCATTCCATTGCTAGGATCCTCCTCTCTAGATCTACAGTCAGCGTCAAGGACTTGCAAGCAAATAAGAATGTGGCCATGACCAGGAAGCGCATCAGTCTGATTTGGTGTCGATTCGATGAACTATGCCATTCTTTCCATATTGTTTTGAGTTTTGCAAGTGCTGCTGTGGACTGTGCAATTCGGGCCAGTAGCTCAGTTTTGGTACCTTCGTCTGAGACCATAGCTCCGAAGTATTTAAAACTACTGACACTTGTCAGTTTTTCACCACCAATGCCGATGTCCCATTTAAATCTCTGTTGGCTATTGATCATAATTTGAGAATTTTTGGGGCATTTATTTGCATGCCATATACTGTAGACATTAATTAATTAATTAATAATAATAATAATAATAATAACAGAGACTTGTGTTTATACAAGTAGACATAGGAGACTATCTTTTTTATTGCCTCACTTCCTGCTAATTACTTTCTCACAAAACATTCACAACAAACTTCCTTTTGAAGTTATTATCACATCCTTCCTTTTAAAGTTCTTAAGACTGATATCTACAAAGGAATCTTAACAACTCGGCCACTTCTGGTTGTCTTGACAGGCACAACAAGTTCTCTAACCGTTGGTATATAACTGTCTGTTTCGTTTGCTCCAACAGTTTGCTGTTCCTTGTCTTCATCGGTATCATAGTACCAAGAGGTGTCTTCGACGAAATTCTTATTTAAAAAACGTTGATTTCTTCTGTAGGTTTTTCCATCATTTGTCTTTATGATATAAGATCTGGGTGATGAATGTTTTTTAACAACTGCTTTCTGACATGTTTGTCCTAGACGAACTCTCACTTTCTCTCCGACAGAGTAATCTTTAGGTAGTCTTGCTTTTGCATCGTATTTCACTTTGCTTCTCATCTGTCGTTCTTTTAGTAATGTCTCTGCATTTTCAGCTACGTGGTCAGAGGCCAAGTGCGCTTGAACTTGGCTTGGCTACCTAGAAGGGGGCTCGAGGTTCGACACCCGACTCGGCAGAGTTGTGTTCACTGAGCGCCTAAAGGCAGCACGGAAAACCAACTCCTAGATACCGCCCCCCCCCCCCCCCCCCCCCCCAGCGTTCCACAAATGAGATTGGACCAAAAGCGCTCTGAGCATGATATAAGCATGAAAGTAGCGCTATATAAAAGCTATAATAATAATAATGTCTGTCCGAATGCTGGGCGATTGTATTTTCCGTGAAATCTACCACAAGATCTGCAATTTCTTATGATACTTGTTAAATGATTCTTTGTCATTCTTTCCTGTGAGCTTTTGACATGCTTTCTATCTTCTGTCTTCTTTAATTTATAAGCAGCATCTACTCCTTTCATATCTATCATTTGGTTCTGGGTATGCTCATCAGCACGAATTATGCTTACTGCTCTCTGTAAAGTTAAGTCTAAGACATCTCTCAGAAGTCTCTCTCTTACTCGATCCGACTAGTAAGCCACATACCAATCGATCTCTGATAAGTTCATCTCGAAGGTTGTCAAACTTGCATTCCTTTGCCAAATTCTTCAATTCAGTATAATACTTTTCAACCGTTTCACCGTCCTTCTGATTACTTGTGAAGAATTGAAATCTGTCATACACAGTGTTGGACTTAGGCAAAAAATGATTCTCAAACCTTTCAATTACTTTGCCTACAGCCTCATTTTAACATAGCCTACTTGAAAAGTATTGTAGATGTCTCGCGCGGATTCACTGATCAGGTGTAACAATAAAGCATTTTTTACTGGCTCATATTCTTTTCAGTGGCGACCATAAACAGTTCAAAACTTTGTCTCCATTTTTCCCATCTGTCAGACAGATGACCGTCTAGTGACAACGGTATAGGAGGATCGAATAATTCCATTATTCGTATAGATTCTAGATTCTATGTCTAGATCTAAAACAAAATGAACAAACGACACCACTTGATACAAATAAAATGTACTTTTAGCAATTTAGAAACCACTACCCGTTACAAGCGCCTTAAACCAATCTGACACTAAATCTGGCATCAGATCTGACACCATGTTCTGTTTTTACAGATAAATAAAATAACAAACTGTATATTATTAATAATAATAAGAGACTTTGTGTTTATACAAGTGGACATAGAAGACTTTTTCACAAAACATTCACAACAAACAATGACACAATAACGGTAAGTAAAACATATTAGCACACATGCTGTGGAAGTCTTGTTCTTCTTCTGTCCCTGCTAGGCCTTCCTTAGCAAAGCGCAAGTTAGTTATTCTTCTTCCTCGAATGCTTAAAGTAGCCTACCTTCAATAGCCGTCGAGAACATCTTCCATTATCCTTTCAAGGAAGACATTGAAAAGTGTTGGTGAGAGTAAGCAGCGACGCCTTACTCCAACTGTGGCTTTAAACCAGTCCCCAATGTTAATGTTGAAGTACACCGCACTAGTGGTCACCTTGTAGAGGTTCTGGATAACTTTTATTTTGATTTTATTTACGTTGTACTTTTCCAATGTCGCCCAGAGTCTCTAATCTCTAATCAAACTGAAATCAATAAGAAACGATTTTCTAGAAGTTTTCTATAAGAATGGAAAATTGCAAGCAGTTTCAGATTATCATTGAACGTGCTTGGTTATTTCAAGAAGTGAGATTTTGTTACAATCTTCATAATCATTAAATAGTTCCTTCATGCTGACAAGGCAATGTTAGCTATGCACTAGGCAGCTATATCTCAGAGACAAGAAAAGTGGAAAATGACTAGATCCGGAATAGGTGTAGAACAAGCCACAAGAATAAGTGCTCTACAGATGAACTATAGTAGTTCTTTGATTGAAGGGAAGTCAACAACTAGAAGTGATGAGAATTAGTGATGAGTAAGTCAAGGCTTTTGCTTTTAACAAGATCAATTCCTATAAAACAAGCAGAACAACGCCAATATTTTTGTTTTGTTTTTTTGTTTATTGTGTGTTATGTACAATTAATGGGAAAATAAAATACCACACTGACATTACCAGGAATGACAGCTTGAGTTTTTTTTTTATGTCAGGGGAAGTGGACACTCAAAAGGATGACCGAAACAGACAAATAGGCCAACAAAATTGGAGAGATTTTCAAAATAGTCAAAATATTTTCAGCAAATATAAATTCGTCAAGATATTGACATCTCCTCATATTTAAGCATAATTCAATAAGATGGTTCAATACATTTTTTTGGTTTCTACAAATGTTTCATTTACTACAGAATATGTGCACTGTACATAAATATACAAACAACACAATGTGTCATAAATAAATAAACAATACAATGCCTGTTCATAAAAGAAAAAACACTATTATACGTGCACATAAATAAACAAAGTGCTCATCATTCAACAATACATACATTCACAAGTCACAGAGTGTTTATAAGAAAACATTATAATGTGTTCATAGAACAAATGGAATAACAGAAAATTTAGAGGCACTTGTTAAGTGGAAAATAAAGATGACTTGCTCAATTTAATCTTTAAGTTGACTATCTTATGTTTTCTCTTCAACTAACAGCTACCAACAGACCTAATTCAGAGAATACAAATACAGGCTTGTCGTTCTTCTATCAAGTGATATTATAAATGTTTATTATTAGCTCAATGCCACTCAATACCATCTTTATAAATTTGATAAACATACATACTTCATAGAAGTAATAGACATTGCATTGAACAGAAAGATGAGTACATCTGATGCAGTACATTTGTTCATCTACATATTGATTCATTTTCCTGACACATTCAGGTTTGAACACTTTTTTTTTGTTACAATTGAAACTTGGAAAAAAAAATAATTTCCTAGCAACAAAAAGAGTGTACTTTTTTATTTTGTGTCAGTATCTATAAAATTGTTTTGCATTTGTAAGTTTAAATGTTTTCTGCATATTTTGCTTTCCTTCTTAAGAAAAATTCAATAATCACTGATTTAGCACACAGAGATCTACAGACTTGATTTGCATAGTGAGCAATGTCAATGCTTGAAATTGTTTTCTTTTTTTTAAAAATTAGATTAAAAAATAATGAATTATTATCTTGCTTTTCAATATTTTAGTTTCAATTATTGACATTGAAATGCCTTTTTTTAAATGCATCATTCCATTTTGAAAGTCATCTGATTCAGAAAAATTGGAAATAAATATTCTAAGTTACTTTTTTGAAGAGATCACATGTTAATAAGGGTACCAAGGATGTGTATTAACTGATGACAATTGTTTTTTCTTATGAGGAGTAAAGAATCTTATAGACATGGGTGCACACTAAAGCATATTCTCAAAAAGAATCCTAAACATGCAGCTTTGGACCAAGTGATCTGATAAAAAGCCAGCCTCTCACTTAATTTTGAATGTATATGAATATTGGATACACCTACAAACAGCGTAGTCTGATAAGTCTATGTTCATGTAGGCCAAAAGTCTCTGCACTAGGTTAGATGACAGTAAATGCATTATTGCTGTCTTATATGAGTTGATAGGCACAGATAACCCATGCAAAGTAATGGAAGTCCTACAGTGCTAAATTGTATAATTACACAATAGGTTATTTCAAATTCATCAAAATGATCAGAAATGTCAATTATCTTCTATATTAATATGAAATTATAACTTGTTTGTTTCAAACAGGGTGTCAAGACTTATAGTTTGGTATTCACAAGTGAGATCAAATTAAAAAAATGTTTTTGTTTAAAAAAAATCCTAAAAAAAAAACTAGTTTAACATTCTCACTAGACTACAAATATGATATAACAATGTTTAATTTTTAAACTTTACAAAATCAAAAAACTGTTTCGCTATAAGCCTCAATAAATTCCTTTTGTTTTCTAAGTATTGCTTCCACTGGTGTCTGGCTCACAAAAACTGAGCATTTAGCTGTAGATAAATAAAGAGTAAATAAATATCAAAGTATTTGTATTAACAGGCAAATTATTGATCTGTACATCAGATAATCTCAAATGTTCAGTTTCTGGACATAAATGTCTGTAGTTTTCTTGACTCATCAATCAGCTCTAATCCTATCCATTGTGGCTTGTCCTGTCAAATCTCCAGACTTTACTGTACTGTAGGTAAAGACATAAAAGCTTCATAGCCAAACAAAGATTCAAACTGTTGGACATACTGCTCACAATGTTCACCTGGAAAACAAAGTAAATACATGAACTGACAAGAAAAAAAAAAAAAGCATAAGGCCAGAAGAAATGCAATATTACAGTATGAAGAGAATTTGTATCTGGCTGGTGATACCGATACTTTACATTTATACAAAGTTAAATTAAACACAGTTTCCAATGATAAAGTGGAAATTGTAGTAATTCTTTTTTTCTTTTTCTCTTGAGAGACTAGATTAAACAAACTAAAAAATATTAATGTTTTAATTGTTTAGATATTTTAAGACACTATTACATTATACTTTTGTATGAAAAGAAATATTCAACAAAAAAATCTAGACAAAATTAAAAGGATTAGTTTGTAGCTGGTGAGGGATCCCAGTAAAAGGACAATATGAAAGTTTAAAAAAATAATTAAAATACTTTCAAACATTTTAACATTGTATTTCCAGTAAATATACTTTCTTAGCAATTGAAAAGAATGTTTAAAATACAAAACAGAACTTCACATTTCAGTTTCTGTGTGTGATGCTTGTATTACCTGTTTGAAATCTGGGGTTGGCCTTCAGCTTCAGGTTTCTTTGTTCAAAGAATTTAAAAACTGTGTAAAATATCATGTTGTCATTTGTGTTCAAGGCTGCCTCTAGAAACTTTCTGGCAGAGACCACATCAACATTCCCAACACTTCGAATAAATCTGCAAAGTAATAGCGTGAGTTACTGTTAATATAACAAAAAAAAAAGGTGAAAGAAAAATTAGAGGCCAAGCATTGAAATAAAAGAAGAAAAGAAAGAAACGGACAAGCTGAATGATAGAGGAATCAAAGTACAAGCTTTTAATATAAAGAGAAGAATGGAATTAGAAGTCTGCAGTTTTTCTGATTCCTAGAATTATAAAATCTAAGTTGATTGAAATCTGTAGAACTAAATGTTAGTATGACAATTGATAATGAATTAAACAACTATATGTTCCAGTTAAAAGAGCATTATAGAACTCAATAAATCAGTTCATAGAGAATAGTAGAACTAAATAGACCAGTTCATAGAGAATAGTAGAACTAAATAAACCAGTTCATAGAGAATTGTAGAACTAAATAAACCATTTCACTGAAATTAATATAACAATACATAGAGAATTATAGAACTAAATATGACAGAAAAAAGAGAATTGTAGATTTGTGTCATTTGATTGTGATAACTCAAAATGTGTCAGTAGATAGAGAATTGTAGAAATATACCAGTTGATTGAGAGTTATTGTACGAAATAGATCAGCAAATAGAACATTGTAGAAGTAAATGAAGTAGTTCCTAGAGAATTGTTGATTAAAAATTAAGTGCCAGTTTAGAACTAACTATGCAAATTGACAAGAACATTTTTGCATCAACCCTTCCAAACTATAAGCAAATCATAATCTCCATATTTTTAAAGACAGTAAGACAATAGATAACCTGAGTGCAGGTAACAGCTGCTGTTTAGAAAGTAAAACTTCCACTATTTCTTCATTTGCTGTCTGAAGTCTCTGTCGACAGTATAAAGAACAAGAAAAACAAATTAATATTAAAAAAAAACAACAAAAAAAAAAACAAAAACAAGGCTTATATTAAGTGTAATTGTATCAATTAGTTCAGATCAGTCATGTAATTAAATTTGTAATAGATCTAGACTAGCAATACATGTGCAATTAAAAATATTTTTTCCAATTGTTTTTGTTTAGTGCAAATTCATGCATTTAGCTTTCACTTGTCTGGACTAGTTGGGAAAGGAATGTTGGGGATATTTGGGTGAATGTTACCATGATTACTTTTTAAATTTATAAAAAAAACTTGTTCACTCTTGGCTCAAGTCTAATTCAACTTATGCCACCACAACTATCAAGTATGATTTCTTTCTCTTGTTCAATACCAAACAAAATAATTAATTACCAATAGTTAATTAATTATGTATTTATTTTGTTGTTTTGTCATGTACAAGAAATAATTGAAAATAATTTCAACTTGATCCAAAATTGGGTTTGGGAGAAATAACGTATACAAACTTGTTACCAGACAGACAGAGTGAGTTGCATAAGCTTTGTAAAAAGGTCATTCAATTTTGACAAAATTCTAAAAAAAAATATTCTGTTAACAAAAGAAACAAAAATGGTACTGATTAAAATATACAAGTCTTAATGACTGAGTGATACCTTGAGCATGTCCAAGGCTAACTGGTGGGCAGGAGGATAAACTGTTTCTAATGAAAGCATCAAACAAGCCTGAGAAAAACAAGAATTAATTGCTTATACAGTATGTAAACAAGAGTTATGTAATACTAAATCAAAACTTGTTTATACACTAATTAAACAAAATAGACTTTTGCTAATATTTATATCAGCAAACTATTATAGCACAAAGCAGGACAGGCCACTGTACCATTGGCTCATATTTCTCACAGCTATGGCCAAATTAGACTCAGGGTGCCCCCACTGTGGGGAAGAAGAGGAAACCGTGTCTCAAAATCTTTTTGACTGCCCCAGACTTGCTGATCTCCATCTCGACAGGTCTAGGAAGCCAAAAATTTTCGACCTGTATAGTGACATGTATGCACTACGCAAAACAGTGGGGTTTCTGTCCAGGGCTTTTGCAAGAGAGGATTTGAGCCTCTCAAGCCCTCATTCAAATGGAGTTTGATGATTATATCAAAATGATAAATAATGCCAATAATGCTGTCCTCTATGTTACTTAAATTAAGGATGTATAAAAAATTGTTTTTTGAAAAAAATGTTTTGTAAAAAAATATTTGCACGCACAAATGAGCCTTACCAATGGTTTTGAGTCACTGAGAACATGATACTGAAGAAACTGGTGAAGTTGGTAGAAACAATTGTTCTGGACTAGAATATTGATGATCAGTTCATAGAGATAGTGCTGCACAGAGATACACACATTAAATATCCGTTACAAAATGATTAATAAAATAGAAAACATAAAAGGTAAGCACAATTCATAATATTTCCCTTCAATAAACTAATATAGTGTAAACTGAAAAAAATACTTTTAAGGTATTAGTAAATTGATACAAAAGTAGATAATCAAACATGCTTCGTGTGGACAAGCTTTTTTTAATTGATGGTCATACAAATATCTAACAACCTTTTTTTAATGATAAATTTGATCACTTTTACAAAACTGAGATTAAATATTTACAATCTATTCTGCAACAACAAAAAAGTAATACTGAATTTATCGTTTCCTTTAAAAAAAAAAGTCAAGGCATACTAGTGGTTAGTATTAACTATTTAAACAAAGGTATTGGTTTTAAATCCTAGACTGAAGTTTACTCAGCATCAATCAGATATAAATGTCTTTTGTAGAAAATAACAATAGTTACTAAAAATGATTTCACTGGACATGCAGAGACAAAGTGCTAACCAGTAACAACAGAAACAAAGGAACATTTGCCCAATAAACCGAATCTAATTATTATTTACTTTAACACTACAAAGAAAAAAAAGAGAAACAGTACAACAATGTAAACTCTACCCCTTACCTGTACAAGTATACCAAACTGATTCAGAGATCTAATGTATTCAATAAGTACAGCTACAATAAACTTGTATTTGATGTCCTGAAATATGACAATCATACATCATTTGTTGTAACAATCAGTCAGTACATCATGCACATACATTTTAAATGAAGTTATATTAAAGATTTAGGGGAAAAAAAAAGTTACATTTAGACTAAAGACTGGTTTTGTTGTGCTGGTTATCAACTAAAACTTTCTTGAACAATTAGTTCTAAAAGAAATTTCACATCCTGCACCTCTTGAGTTTATATAAAAAAAACATAATTCTATAATATATGGGTACAAACTATGCCAAAAGCAATCTTTTTTTGGTGAGCTAAAAGGTGGTTGATGTAACAGATGTGCCCCAAGGAAACACTTTGAAGACCAGCTTAGGCACCAACTTGCTTTAACTGACATAGTAGAGAGCACCTGGTTGCATGCGGCTTCAGAACGAAACAGCTGGAAGTCACTTACAAAGGCCACATGATTAACATTTGTGACCAAAAGAAAATCCACTACCAAGGGCAGACGTAAACGGCGAAAAGAAAATCTAAACTGACCACCGGCAGACAATGGTTATGCCTGCACTAGATGTGGCAAAATATATACATCACAGCTGGAGCTGCTTAGCAAAAGGAAATGCTGCATTCCTCATTAATCTTTGGACTCAAAGACAAGCCTTATTATTATTATAGTTAACCTTATGATAATTAAAATACTACTCAATAATTGCAAAATAAAATTAATGACCTTGTGTTCTTCAAAGACTGAGAAAACATGTGTGAACATATCAGGCTGTTCTATCACAACTTTTTTGTTACCAGTTCCACTGACAGTTTCACCAGCCTAAATAGAACAAAAAAATATTTGAAATCAAGAATTGCAACCTAATTCACATTTTAAAAAATTATGTGTTTTAAAAAAAATTAACTCACAGAAAGCTGACCCTGTATGTCCAGGTGTTGTTTATAGGTCAAATTCAGCATATCATATACTTTGGCTAGAGACTGCAAGCTAGCCTGTTTACCTGGCACCAACATCTGAGCACAAACGTTTAGTATTACTGGCTTGGAATCAGTACGATTGAGAAGAAACTGTATCAACCGGTCCTGACAATGAAGAAAAGAAAGAAGTGACTTCATATTTCCAATATTAATATAATTCTGGTATTAGGGGTGTGGTAAAGAAATTGGCTACCAAACCAGAGGGTCTTGAGTTTGTGTAAAGGTAATTACATTTCATTCACTTAGGATAAAAATGTAAATTGTATTCATTACATCTACATCATTGAGAAACATTTTATCATTTCTATAATATATTCTGTTATAAATATCCCATGTATGTAAAAATATGTTTCCTACCTTATCTGGAATCATGGTTACTAAAGGGTTTAAACTAATTTGCAAAGTCCATAAACAGCCTGAAAGATAATTTTTTTAAACATTAACAAAGTTAAACAGCAATAACTTTTATTTTTTGATGCTTAAAAAAAAAAAAATAATAATAAAAAAATTACCTAGTTTGGCATCTATAACAATATCTGGCTGAAATACAATCCAATTTGCTGAGTCTATGATGTTAGTTAAGGAAACAAGTTAAACATTTTTTATTACTGGATGCAACAAAGGATAACAGGTTAAAGCTTTTTTTTCACATATCCAGCTAAAGCTACTCACACACACAATTTTGTTTGAAGAAATAGGCTGACCAAGTAAAAAAAAATTTACAAGGAGCTATGTTCAACAAACAGGAGATTTGTTTCAACACAGATGAGCACAGTTTATCTACTTGGGTTTATAATGTTTGAAAGACTT